>BLSH010413444.1:0-23613 GCA_018402905.1 Glandirana rugosa | reverse complement strand
TGGTGTGTTCCTTGTTCTTCATGATGCTCTCTGCGCTTTAAACGGACCTCTGAGACTATCACAGTGCAGGTGCATTTATACGGAGACTTGATTACACACAGGTGGATTCTATTTATCATCATTAGTCATTGAGGTCAACATTGGATCATTCAGAGATCCTCACTGAACTTCTGGAGAGAGTTTGCTGCACTGAAAGTAAAGGGGCTGAATAATTTTGCACGCCCAATTTTTCAGTTTTTTATTTGTTAAAAAGTTTGAAATATCCAATAAATTTCGTTCCACTTCATGATTGTGTCCCACTTGTTGTTGATTCTTCACAAAAAATTACAGTTTTATATCTTTATGTTTGAAGCCTGAAATGTGGCAAAAGGTCGCAAAGTTCAAAGGGGGCCGAATACTTTCGCAAGGCACTGTATCCATTGGTGGAAGTGTCAGTTGGCACAGCAGCATATGGTTGTGCTTGGGGTCCTGAAGTGATCATAGGCACATGGGCAGTGGCAGTACAGTATGATTCAGGTACCTGCAGGAGGTGATGGCGGTTCCTTACATAGGTCCTACCATCAGAATGGACAACATAACTGTTTGATTGGCAGGCCTTTCCATGAACTGTGGTCAGTTTGTCAAACCCAGGGGTTGTCTCAATCCTTACCACCTGCCCAGGCTCCAGAGGGGAAAGGCGTCTGGCCGATTTGTCATGGCTTATCTTTTCTTTTTGCCTGAGTGTAAATAAAGCAGCCTGAACATCGCTCCCAACTCTTGGCAGGAGCTGGGATGGGACCATGGGAATTAGAGTCCTTGTTCGTTGTGATAGTAAACGTTGTGCTGGAGAAGGCATACCAACCCTAGATGTGTTGCGGAGGTTGAGTAGGGCTGCATAAACATCAGAACCACATTTCTCTAGGAGATGCTTGGCCGATTTTACACTACGCTCTGCAAGACCGTTGGTAACTGGGACTGCTAGTGACATGCTGAAAATCCTATTGGTGAGCAAAGTTTTTGAATTCTCAACTTGAAAATGATGTTGCAATGTTGCATTGTCAGTCATCAATCGATAGGGAATTCCATGTGTGGAGAGTATCCACTTTAATGTCCTGATCACTGTGTTACTGGAAGTGTTTGGGAGGACATAAAATTCCCACCAGCCAGAGTACGAATCTACCAGGTAACCCTTGTTTGACCACTCAAATATGTCAGCTGCTGTTATAGACCATGGTCTGTCAGGTATAAGATGAAGAGTTAAAGGTTCTCTCATCTGGTGCTGTCGTAGAGCAGTGCATGGGGCACATCTGGAAACTTCTCTTTCAATGTCAGTGTATATAGTGGGCCAAAACATGGTTTCATGTGCCCTTCGCTTAGTGGAGTGAATGCCAGGATGACCTTAATGGAGCTGAGTCAAGTAATATTTTTGAACAGAGTGAGGGATTACATGTCTCTGACCACGCAGGATGAATCCATCATCCATTGTCATTTAATCCCTCATAGAGTAGAATGGTCGGATATCATGTGGGATTTCCTTAAAGGAGCCTGGCCACCCATTGAGAATGATGTCCATGAGGTGCCGGCAGGTGGCATCTGCCTGTGTTTCTTGCTTTAGTTCCTGAATCCCTCTGGATGACAACCTACCATCCAGAGCCAACACATCATAATCCTCAATAGTGCCAGAGTTATCAGAAGTGGGGAGGTGTGCACGTGAAAGAACATCCGCAACTAACAGTTCACAGCCTGGTTTATAGATCACATTCAGGTGGTAGCGTTGAAACTTCAGCATCATTTGCTGGATGCGCGCAGATGCTGTGTGCAGGGTTTTTTTCCCAGTATGGTTATGAGTGGCTGATGACCCGTCTCCACAGTCACAGGGCAGCCATAGATATAATCATGGAATTTTACACAGGCAAATACTAGTCCCAATAATTCCTTCTCAATTTGTGCATAGCATGCTTCAGTCTCAGTGAGGGCTCTTCATGCAAAAGCCACAGGCCTCCCCTCTTGACTATAGACTGTGCCAAGACCATGCTGGTAAGCATCAGCAGACAATACCACTGGCTTATGCACATCAAAATACTGTAGGACAGGTGGACTAGTTAATTGTGCTTTCAATGTATCCACAGCAACAGCATGTTGTTCAGTCCAACACCAGTTGGCATCTTGGCGCAGAAGCTGACGGAGTGGAGATGCTATCTCACTGTAGTGATGAATGAACTTCAAGAGATAATTGGTCATGCCAAGAAACCTTTGCAATCCATGTTTGTCCTCTGGAGCAGGCATTTGATGGATGGCTTTGGTTTTTCTGGGTCAAGCTTGACACCTTTATCTGTGAGAACGTGTTCAACATATGGTACCTCTGAGACCCCGAAGCGACATTTGGTAGGGTTGAGCTGCATATTGATGGCCCTGACACGGTCTAGTATGCATTTAAGTCATTTGTCATGTTGTTCAATGGAGGATCCCCAAATCAAGACATTATCCACAACTATTTCATATTTCAAAGAGCTGTTCCATACATCTCTGAAAGACTTTGCTTCCAGTTGAAATTCCATATGGCATCCGCAAGCATTTGTATCTCCCAAATGGGGTCATAAATGTTGTGAGTAATGATTATTCCTCATCCAGAGGGATTTGCCAGAATCCACATTTTGCATCTAGAATGCTGAAGAACTTTGCCTGTGACATGTCAGCGATCACTTGCTATACAGTTTTCAATGGGTGATAAGGCGGACAGTGCCGTCTTTCTTGACTACTGCTGCCATGGCACTTGTTGCGCTCAGTAGCCTGCTCACTCCCACAGTTGCTGCATTGCCTTTTGTTCTGTTGTACCACAAACACTTCTGCCTCTCTTTTTAGTTCCGTAGTTGCCCCTTCAGAATGTTCAAACAACATACATATTCTGATGGCTGTTTCCAGTGTTAAATCTTTCTCCCTGAATTTCTGAACATGAACTGTATGATTGTAGATCCCACATACAATCCTGTCACGGATCAGTTCATCTGTTAGTGCACCAAAATCACATTTCTTTTAGCCAGCAGTCTCAGTGTGGCTGCATAGGATTGTCTATTATCACATTACGCTGTGGTAAGCATATCTCATCAAATTTCTTGATTAAGACATCAGGGTCCTCTCTGTCCTCATTATCTTGAAAATTAAATGACTCATATATATCTAGTGCATCTAAGCCAGCAAAATTGAAAAGAGTGTAAGCTTGTACCTTTTTTGACTTGTCTGAGAGTCCGGCTTTGCTGCAGACATCCTTTTCTCTTTTGAATTTCAGCAATATCATTATCAAAGATTAGGGGTTGTATGCCACGTACATTCTGAGCTATGATATTTCAGTGATCCCACTTCTGACACCATGTCGATTTTGTATAAGCAATGATGAATAGTCAGATGAATCTTGGGAAGAGCTTGTTTATTCCAGTTGGCAGAGAGCCACATGTAAAACTTATTTCCTCTAGTAAATGTAAATAGTAAAGTGTAAGTAAAGTGTAAATACAGTGTAAATACAACAAATACATATTCTACACCAATCATTAGATGTGGTAACTGCATCCGTTTCTTTTCTTTAGCTTTTTCCCCTTTAGTTCCACCTGGTGATCTGGCCAGGGGGCACAGCAGACAGCAGATTTGTCAGTCTGGGGGGGGGGGGGTGGCGGAGGGGGGGTAATGTTAAATGTATTGGCAGATTTAAATATACTAAGAAAATGAAGCCAAACTCCAGCTCACACTTTATAAGCAGTTACAGCAAACAGTTTTTTTCCTTTTGGGACAAAGAGTTTGAATGAACAAATAAAAGCTGATCATTTTAATCACCCCTGCCAATGTTAAGTGGTTGGTCTCATCCATGTAAACTGATAAATTCTGCTGGAGAGCTTGCACTTTTGAAAAACAGACTTGCCAGTTGGATCACCAGATAAAAAAAGAAGGAAGAAAGCCTAAAAAGAAAACAAATGCAGCCATCACATCTAAGTATTGGTAAGCTGTAATATAATAAATGTTTGTTTTTGGGGTTTAATACTGCTTCAGCTGGCCGTACACTGTTGTTGTTGTTGGCGGAATCCCCCCCACTGGGACATTGTATTCTGACAGCGACACTGATCAGTGGCTGATTGAGAAAAAATTTCCAGTGTGCCCCTTAAACAGAAGTCAACTGAATGATCAACTTCTGTCAATCGGGGGATGGACACACACTCATTAAAATGTGGACGGTCCCTGCTGAACCGGCCGAATTTCGGTCACTGTATGGCCAGATTTAGCTTTACTCCCAGGATAGAGTGCTTGGATCTGGGTGGACAATTGCTGGGCCCCGAACATGTCATGTGATAGCTAGAAGTTCCTAAACCCAGTGTAAGCTCAGGAATTATGGAATAGGTAAACAGAACAGCGGGATAACATGGAGGAATATGAAAGCCCTATTAGGAGAACCTATCATTTTGCACCAATTGGGCACAGTGACAGATGCTCTTTTAACAAATTTTCATTCCTTTTTCATAATATTTCAGCGTTTCATTTTAACATCACAATGGTGGTTCCAAAAATGGAACTAGCTGCTGAAGGCTTCATGCACACTGGGGCTTTTATTATTATAATACAAGATTTATATAGCGCCAACAGTTTATGCAGCGCTTTACAACATAAGGGTAGATAGAATAATTACAATGCAGTTTAATACAGGAGGAACCAGAGGGCCCTGTTTGTTAGAGCTTACAATCTATTTATATAAACACTTTTCTCATGGCCAGCTTTAAAAAACGCACCTAAGTCACATTTTTGCAAATGTGTCCAGGAGCGTCAAGCGATTGGGGTTTATTTATTTCATTGGCCAGAAAATTGATTTATTGTGGCCATAGAGATGAAAAAACACTCAAGTGCTAAACGTGTCTAGCGCTTAGTCGCGTTTAACCTCTTGCAGACCGCCCCACGTACATTTACTATGAGGAGGCGGTTCCTCTGCACAGAATCATGTACAGGTATGTGATTCTGCACTTCCGGGTCTGCAGTGTGCACGAACGCCGCCGGCGACCCGCTCCTGCTGTGATTCAAAACGCACTACATGCTTTTCTGCAGCTTTTCCATTGAGGTCTATTGAGTAAAAAACAAGCAAAAAAGCACCGTTTTGCGTTTAACAAAGTCCCTGACCTTTTCCAAAAATGCAGAGGCACAAAAATGTGAACGTGTTTCATAGGAACCAATGTTAAAAAAATGTCTTGCATTTCTGCAAAAAGCATGAAAAAACGCATTGGGGTGAATGGAGCCTAACAGAACGGCGATCTGCACTGAACGGGAACGATTGGCGGGTCCCAGCGGACATGGGGTCTGCCAGACTTGCTGATCAGTCGCAACTCGTCCATAAGGGGGGTAGGGCTGCCCCCCCTCTAATCCACGTGCCCAGCCCCTAATCTACACGCAGGGTGCCGAACGCATGGATTCCAATGGGGGTTTTTTTTTTTGAAGCACATGATTAGAGCCTAAGGCTTTAATTGGCTTCAAAAAAGGTTGGGCTCGCGGCACAGAGCACTGCTCCCCGAGCCCACCCAGTTGTGTGACAATAGCGAATTCATATTCTCCTCCCCGCCAATCTGGAAGCGGGTCTTAAGACCCGATTGACCGAGAGGAGGAGTGATCGTATTGGCTGCCAAGGAGGAAGCCACAGAGGAGGAGGAGACGCAGGGTGAAGTCGTCGAGGAGGAAGCGCTGCCCTCGACCTAGATGGGGCAGAAAGCACAGCAAAAAGCACTGCAGAAACGCTCAAATGCAACGTGCATAGATGTGAATCAAGCCACAGGCTCCATTCACACCATGGCGTTCCGTCTTGCGGGTGGAATCACCGCGATTCTGCCCACGATTCGGAAACGCTGCAAATTGCAGGACGCCCTTGCGATCCTCGCTATTTTGAATGGCACCAAATCGCGGCGTGATATTGCCGGGATTTTCGCCCGACAAATCACGGTAAAAATGCGCAAACAGAATCCCGGAACACCTGACGCCCAAAAGAAGTACAAGAAGTTTTTTTGAGAGTTAGACGTTCCGCGATTCTCTTTGTGTGATTTTACCGTGATTCATCGGGTGACAATCGATGCAATATCGTGCCGTGATTTGGTGCCATTCAAAATAGCGGGGATCGCAAGGGCGTCCCGCAATTTGCGGTGTTTCCGAATCGTGGGCAGAATCGTGGTGATTCCACCCGCAAAACGGAACGCCATGGTGTGAATGGAGCTTAAGGCTTGATTCACATATATGCAGCTTGCTTTTGAGCATTTCTGCAGTGCTTTCTGCGTTTTTTTTTTACAGCGTTTTTACTGTGATTTTTTTTTTTATGCTTTTTTTTGTGGAAAATTTGTTGTCGAGCAGATTTAAAAATGCAAATTGCTGCAAAATCGCGTAAAACGCGTTAAAAACATACTACATGTGTTTCTGCAGCTTCTCCATTGAAATATGTTGAACCAATAAAAGCACCGTTTCGTGTTTAGTCCCTGACCCTTTCCAAAAAGGCAAATGTATTGATGTGAACATGTTCCATAGGAACCAATGTTAAAAAAATTCCCTGCATTTCTGCAAAAAGCATGAAAAAACGCATTGGTTTGAATGGAGCCTTAGTAGGGAAGACAGAGATCCTGTGTTTCTGCTAAGCAGGAACACAGATCTCTGCCTTCCCACAGTTAAAGCACATCCCCCACAGTTAGCAAGCACTACCTAGGAACACATTTAACCCTTTGATCGCCCCTGATGTTAACCCCTTCCCAGCCAGTGTCATTAGTACAGTGACAGTGCATATTTTTAGCACTGATCACTGTATTAGTGTCACTGGTCCCCATAAAAGTGTCAAAAGTTTTACTTTAGGCCCCTTTCACACTTGTGTGATGCGATTTTACCAAGATTTCAGATCAGTACGACTTTGGTCCGACTTTGTTGCAACTTTGGCACAATAAAAACATATTACAAAGTCGTACAGAAATTGCATCAATATTATTCAGGTACAATTTGCATGCGACTTTGAGGGTTTAACATTGAAGTCTATGGACCTCAAGTTGCATCAAGTTGGGCCAAAGTAATGCAGGGAATACATTGAAGTCGGACGACTTGAAAGTCATATAGATATGAACGGTACTCATTGGAAATAATGGGAAACGATGTGTCATGCGACTTTGCAGTCCCAAGTCGCAGGACAAGTCGCATAAGTGTGAAAGGGGCCTTAGTGTCCGATTTGTCCACTGCAATGTCGTAGCCCCGCTATAAGTTGTTGATCACCGCCATTTCTAGTAAAAAAAAATAAATACATAAAAATGCCATAAATCTATCCCATAGTTTGTAGACGCTATAACATTTGCTCAAACCAATCAATATGCAATTATTGGGATTTTGTTTACCAAAAACATGTAGAAGAATACATATTGACCTAAATTGATGAAGAAATTCGATTTTTTTACATTTTTTTATTGGATATGTTTTATAGCAAGAAGTAAAAATTATTATTTTTTTCTTTAAAATTGTCGGTCGTTTTTTGTGCAAAAAATAAAAACCGCAGAGGTGATTAAATACCACCAAAAGAAAGCTCTATTTGTGGGACAGAAAAGGACATCAATTTTATATGGGTACAGCGTTGCACGACCGCCCAATTGTCAAACTAACACAGTGCTGTATTGCAAAATATAGCCTGGCCATGAAGGGGGGGGGGGGGGAGCTGAAGTATTTAAATGCGTTTATGTGCGTTTAGGCACATCATGCTTTTTTTGTTTTATTTTTGCTCAAAAGCTTCTCTCCTGAATGTGACTTTGATGTTTTTTTTCTTCCTCTAAAGTCCTCTAAACGCCTATCATGTACATGGACACGTTTTTTAGCTGAAGTGTGCATGAGGCCTTAGGCTCCATGCACACTGGATGCTATCTAGGCTCTCTCAGCGTTGTGCAGGAGACGTTGCTTACAAAACGTTCTTTTTCAGAGTTTTGTAAGCAGCGTTTACCGGCGTTTATCGGCGTCAGCGTTTTTGGGCATTTTTTTTTCTTCATTAGCTTCCATTGACTGCAAAAAACGCTGAACGCCAAAAAACAGTCGTTTACCGGCATTCATGAGCGTTTACCGGCGTTTATTGGCATCCGGAATTTTTTGTGGTCAAAGGCTCCATGCACACTGGACGCTGTCTGGGCTCTCTCGGCGTCGTGCAGGAGACGCTGCTTACAAAACGTTCTTTTGCAGCGTTTTGTAAGCAGCGTTTACCGGCGTCTGCGTTTTTGGGCATTTTTTTTTTCTTCATTAGCTTCCATTGACTGCAAAAAACGCCGGACGCCGATAAACAACCGTTTACCGGCGTTTGTGAGCATTTAGCAGCGTTTATTGGCATCCGGCATTTTTCGTGTCGGCGTCGTGCAGGAGACGCTGCTTACAAAATGTTCTTTTGCAGCGTTTTGTAAGCAGCGTTTACCGGCGTTGGCGTTTTTGGGTGTTTTTTTTTTTTCATTAGCTTCCATTGACTGCAAAAAACGCCGGACGCCAATAAACAGCCGTTTACCGGCGTTTATGAGTGTTTAGCGGCGTTTATTGGCGTCCAGCGTTTTTTGTGGTCAAAAGAAGGACTTTTGAACGCCAATTCAGGGCGTTCAGATAACAGCCCAAAAACCCAACTGCTGATAAAAGACAATTAACATCCTTGTGTGCATGGACACATAGGATAACATAAAGTGGCGTTTTTGGGCTGTTAAAAAAAACGCCCAAAAACGGTCGTTTATCAGATACAGTGTGCATGGAGCCTTATTCTGCGCTGGTCTGGGTCATGATGGTGCGCATTATTCTACAGCTTCCCTGCACGATTAATAAGAGGAATTTCTCCCGCTAGGCTAGGGGATCTGCTGCGCCTGCAGCTGTCTCTTCCTAACACCGACTGGCAGTGATCAAAGCCCAGGAGAGCAATACAAGGCTTCCTCTGCCTCTCACCAGCCTCCCTCTAAACATTGGCCGGGGTCACATTTATGGCTTGACAATAGGATTCAAGTCACACCATAAAAACAAGCTGTCTTCAGGTATATGACTTGCTATTTACATGCTAAACTCCGGATAAAGTGCAAGAACTAGCCAGAGCCATTAACCATTTCATGACCAGCAGTTGTATCCAGTTTTTTTTTATTATTTTTTTTAGGCATACATACACGTGAATGTGGTTAGCTTATCATTAAACTCAAACGCAAACATTTATTATATTGCATCTTACCAATTCTTAGACGTGATGGCTGCAAAGGTTTTCTTTTTTTAGGCTGTCTTTCCCTTATTTTCACCTGGTGCTCCTGTTGTTTTTCAATAGAACAAGTTGTCCTGAAGATGTAGCAGAGGGTTGAGACCAGGGCCGGGACAAAAGGTGGGCAAGAGGGGAGGCTGCCCTGGGCACAATGCTTTATTGCAGGGATGGAGGCGCCCTGATCCTAACCTCAAGGAGGGGGGGGGGCACAGTTTGGCATCTTTGCCCTGGGCGCCTGATGACCTTGTCCCAGCACTGGTTGAGACAAATCATTTACCACTGACAGGGGTGCTTGCAATGATCAGCTTTTATTTAATATTATGTAGAACCTTTATCCCAAAAGGAGCAACGCTGTTGCTATAACTGATTATAAATTATTAGGGGGAGTTTGGCTTCAATTTGTTAGTGTAGGTCAGAGGTATTGAATTAAGATTCATGGAGATTCATGGAGGTCTGGTTAGTAGAATTTTCTTTATTAAAACCAATAGTTCACATCTCTCCATCATGACACAGCAGCTGGCAGGAGAGAGGAGGGGGGAAGACAGCAACTCTGTGGGGGGGGGGGGGACACAGGGACCCTGGGAACAGCAGAAGACAAGTAAACTGGATAAGAGGGGCGGCGGGGGCAGCATATAGAGCAGGGGTAGGCAACCTGCGGCTCTCCAGCTGTTGTAGAACTACATTTCCCATGAGGCATTGCAAGGCTGATGGATACAATTACTCCCAGAAGCATGATGGGAAATGTAGTTCTACAACAGCTGGAGAGCCACAGGTTCCCTACCCCTGATATAGAGGAACCAATCTCCTGCATTAGGAGGAAAATGGAGGAGATTGGGTCCTCTAAATGCCGCCCCCGCCATCCCTCCTACCCAGGTGTACAAGGGAGGCACACAGGCCCCCTGGAGCATAGGGCCCGGTTGCAATTGCAACCCCTATCACAACACCTCTGCTACTACTGTTCCTGATCCATCGGTTCTCCAGTCTTCTTGGAATCGCATCTCCTGCTGCAGGGGAATCGCATCTTGGAATTGCATCACTGCTATACAAAAGAGGCCAACCTTGTCATTTCAGTCTCTTATCAGGCACGTGACACCGGCACTGCGCACACTACCACTACCACTACCTGAGCTGCTCTGAGGAAGGGGGCATGACCCTCAAAACGCATTAGCTTTTCCATCTGATGTTTTCATGATGGGACTTACTGCCCGAGGCTGAAGCATATGGGTTACAAGCACGGACCGTCCATTTGGGGCACCCGAGTGCCGGCCTCCCTATCCATACGTCTAGCCCCCATGCAGGACACCGGATGCATGAATTCCAATGGGGGGGGGGGTGTTTTCTTGAAGCGCCTGATTAGAGACAGAGGCTCTAATAGGCTTCAAAATAGGGTGAGCTTGGGGAGAAGAGAATGCAAACCGAGCCCACCCAGGTGTGTTACAATAGCAAATAAATATTCGCTATTGAAACACGGATCCTCCTCCCGGCCAATCAGGAAGCAGGTCACAGACCTGTTTCCCAATTGACTGAAAGGAGAAGCATCCTGATTGACCGCTGAGGGGGAGGGAGGAATCGTAAGCCATCGTAAGCTGCCGTGACACTCGGCGAGAGCAGGGGAAGCCATCGGTGATGCCCGCCATCTGTCGCCCAGGTGGAGCACTGCCCACCATAGGTGGGGTAAGCGCTCCAGACCCGACCAACCGAGTGGTTAGTTGTGGGTGCACTGTTTGGAAAAAAATTACCCCCAGCCACCACTGGTTATAAGCCTATATCTTTTCTATGTTTGTTAGTATCCATTAGTTATTTGGTATCTAATGAATTGTATGGTGCTAATCCCATCCATGCATCTGGCCCCCTAATCTACATGCAGGGCGCCGGAGGCATGGATTCCAATGGTGGGGTGAGGGGTTGGGTGTGTGTTCTTGAAGCACGTGATTGGAGCCTGAGGCTCTTATAGGCTTCAAGAAAGGGTGGGCAGGGGGTGGATGATCGCCTTTGTTCGTCTCTTGTGGCACCAGCCGCCACTGGTGGTAATGCACAAGGAGTTACATCCTCTTGTGTGTGTTTTTTGCAGCAATAGAGTAATAAGCCCATTCACATAGCTGTGCTTACATGCGTAAAAAAGGAGGACTCAGCTGCATCCATGGCCACACAGATCTGCAGATTTTTCGCATGTGTTCGCACCAGGGGTGTATCATGAAATTGGTGGGCCCGTGTGCAAGCCCACACCGCATCGATCATCCCCGGCAGTCAGCCAGGGAGAGATCACCCATGGGTGCAGTGTGGTCCAGAGCACAGTGGGCCCCCCCACCCCTCATGGCCCGTGTTCAGTGAGCACCCTGCACCCATGGATGATACACCACTGGTTCGCACATAAACATGAGTTAAAGCATGCATGCATACGCCATTAAAAGAGTTCTACACATCTAAACACTGCCCGTGTCTAAACATGAGTACCTTATGTATTTTATGCAGGATCTTCTGCTAGCTCTGCCAGCCAAAACCTGCATACTGGACCTGGACTGATGCAGCTCACAACTGAACAGAAAAGAAATAGCAAGCGCACCCAACCTGAGATTATGTGCGGTTACCAGCGACCTTCATTCTAAATCTGTATCTCCTCTCCTGACCGTGAAAAATGAAGTTTACTTTTGCCGGGAAGGGAGCGAGATTCTTTCAGCTTGATACCTATCTGTGACTGCACACCCTGCACATCATAACATAGCTGGCTGTGTGGTATTTGCTGTTCCTGCCCAAGGTACTAAAAGTTCTCGCATCTGAAGGTGGGAAGTCAGAGGAGACTTGCATTAGTGTGATGATCAAACATGAGCTCTTACAGCTTCAGAGCCTTTGAGGTTCTCAGCAGATGCAGTAAAATCTGACAATATTTCAACAGGTCGTGTTCATAAAAGAGATTTCGGTTTGTTCCGTTACCATAGTCTTGTCTGTCTGTGAAGACTCTTTGTAGTAGCTGTGTACAGTGCTTTGTAGGATCTCTAAAATGTGGACTCCAGCCAGCAGGGCCAAGAGGAGACAACTGCATTGTGCAATGATAAGTGAACACAGGCAGTGTTGCCAACCTCCCGCAGCGTTTTTACTGGCAAAACATGGAAAATTTACTGGCGGAGCACATTTTTTACTGACAACCTGAAGAATAACTGAACTCCTATTAAAAACTAAGACAATTGATATGTAAACACAACATGGAAACACTGACAATACCCATATCAAGTAATTTGCTTGGTTTACACTTAAAAAGTCAGCACAGCATGACAAATTATCAGACCCTGATATTTATAGACAGTTGTAAAAATCACAGATTTTTACAAACTGTCAGTAAATTTACTGGCAGTTGGCAACACTGAACACAGCGCAAGAACAGATGAATCAAAGTTGGCATCACAGATGTAGCCACCCTGCCCTAAGCCAGAGTGTCTATTTAAATTTAGTGCTTCTAAGCTGCAGTTAGCTTAACTGAATTGATAGTTCAGCTTCTTCTGGTTTCTTCTGGGTCCTCAGTACTGGATTAAACTCTGCGGAGGCCCCTAGGCAGTCAAAACCTTGCCCTCCCCCAGCAGGTTTCTGGAGTTTTCTTCATGTGCGTATTTCTTTTTTTTTTTTATCACTTTAATTCCTATCACAAGAAATGTAAACATCACTTGTGTTAGAAATAAGGCATGACAGGTCCTATTTATGGAGACATCAGGAGTCTATAAGACTCCAGACATCTCTTTTACCCTGGGAAAGCATGAGATAAAAAATATTGATCGCTGCTTTCCAGGGAAATATTGGCAGTGTTTACATCCGCCAGACCCAGAAGTGATGTCATGACGTCGCTTCTGGCCTCCCAGGATCATAGAGATGGCCGGGTCCTCTGCCAGCTCTGTGGTAACCCGGTAGCACCGCCGGATCAGATCCCAGCCTCTCTGATCACATGGGAGAGCCTGGTGAGGTGTCAGTGGGTGGCGGGAGGGGGAATTCCCCTCCCACTGCCTGTAAAAGCAATCAAGCAGCTTATCAGCCTCGATGATGGCTTTTACATTGTAGGGAACAGCCAGCTGAAAAGAAAGATATCTGGATGATACCTGTGTAGCTGTAGGCATCATCCAGATATCTCCAATTCAAGTCTATGATGTCATATGAGTGTGAAAGTTTTCGTTTGTTTGAGTTAATTCATTTTTTTAAATCTTTTTAAACAATTTAAGAAAGCTTCATTGTAATTTTCTTTCAAGATCAAATCAATATTATTTTGATCTGATCTGTTGTCACAGAGTCCTTAAATGGCATGGGGCCCATAGGCCAGTGCCTACTCTGCCTATTTGTTAATCCAGCACTGTGGACCCTAGTTACAATATATGTTCTTCTGCTGTCAGTAGGTGGCACTGCTAGAATGAGAGCTGCACTAGCCAAAGCTATGAATATTTATCTTTCCATGGCCAACCAGTAGGAGTTTTCTTGCCACTGATGCGTGCTGGGAGAGGGTATAAATATGCAGGGAGTTACATTGGGAAGTCGATCTGTCCTCCCCTGCACCTCTTGCCTGGGGGACCAGTGTGTTTGCTGCTGAAACCTTTTAGGCTTGCTGCCTGAGAGAGTGACCATTTAACTGGACAAAGGCCTGGATTTGGGACCTAGCCTGTGGAACCTGGGGATTGAACAGCCATGGAGGTCCTCCAGATGTCTTTAGGGGCCGCGAGAAGCTTGGATGTGGAGCTTGGACCTCACAAGAGAGTCTTCTGCCCAGGGTACTGGCAACTGATTATCAAGTATCTTACAGTCAGGAGCTTTTATTATGGAATGCAGGTTGGCTTCAAGGTTCTTTACCTGAGAGTACTGTGAGTACTTTTGTTCCCTTTGCCTTTTTTGAGTCTGCTAGTTCATGAGTGTTCTGTGCCCTACCCCTCTTTCCCTGGAGATTTGAGTGAAAATCAAGAAACTCCTTTTTGTTTTGTACCTTAAAGTGACTGGCGCCCATCTGTTCACATTCTACCAAGGTGTAAAAGAGCCCACTCTGTTTCTGGGGGGTTACCGCCATGCCTCTGGGGGGGGGGGTCAGAGTGGTGCTACACAAATATGAATCCTCTGAAATTTGTTTTCTATTCGTCTTTTAGTTGTTTGGTTCTTAGACTATTTTGGAGTTTGCCCCCATCTCTATCACCAATTATAGAAGTGATGTGCTGGGCTGATGATCCCAGTAAGAATTCAGGTGTGGACACATGCTGGTGAGTCTGCTGCCTTATAAGCTTGAGAATTCCAACTTCTCATTCCTCTGATTGGTACAAACATTAGACTTATTCTCCCTGGAGAAGAGACAATTAAGAGGGAATATGATCACAATACACACATCTTTAGATGATGACTAGCATTGGCAGGAAACCCTAAGGTCTCTAAAGAAGACACATGGCCACACTATGAAGTTGGATGAGAAGCTATTCAGTTTTAAACTGTGTAATGGGTTAGAATGGTAAGGATGTGGAACTCCCTTCCACAGATGGTGGTGTCAGCAGGGAGTGTAGATAAATTCAAAAAACATTTAGAGGTATTTTGTTAGTGAACACAATGTACAGGGATATGGAAAGTGGTAGTGACATAAACACACACACACTCAGGATGAACCGGATGGAACAGTGTCTTCATTCAGCCTTACCAACTATGTAACAATATTTCTCAATTTTATTACCACTTTACAGTAAGCTAATGCCTTTGCCCACCTGCCAATGCAAATGCTACGGTGGACACAATGCCAACATGGGGTAAACAGACACAAAATGGGGGTGAGCTTCTAGCTTTAGGTCTGGTCACTGGCCTGCAATGCAACAGAAACAAGATATACCTGTGATCAAATCCCAAAAGCCTGTACATGTATATAATCTATCAGGTACCATGGCCCCCTTGCCAATGTCATTGTGTACAATGGGGGACAAGCAGCCATATTTACTAAATGTATACAGTATTGTTTTGCAAATTAAACTATATTACAAAAGCTTCCCACAGTGCTATGGGTTAACCAACAAGACAGCACACCAGACAATGCTTGCTTTGAGCATAATCTGTCTAACTGAAACTATAGACCAGCCTTTATCAACTCTGCGGTTTGTCCAGAGGGTGCTAGGGGTGCCTTCAGCAGTGAACAAAGGTGGATTGTCTTCTGCCTATACAGACCATCAATAGGGGGCCATTTTCACCAGGCATCCAGTGTCAGGGGTTGTTTCTACACTGACCGCCAACATGAAGGGGTACTACACTGGTCACCCATGTACAGTTAGAGGGCGATTTTCCCAAGATGACCAAATTAAGGGTGACCTACACTGACCACAAATGTAATGGGACTTTTCTCCACAGACCATTAGTGTAAGGGGTTGTGACACTTTTCACTATCTGCATTTCTTTTCTGGCCATTACTATTAATAATTATTAATAATTATTTATTAATAATAATACGATCATTTCAGGATTTTTAATAAAAATTATTTTGTTTTTTATGTTGAGGATGCTGTAAAATGATCCCTTTTGGATAACAAATACTTTTTATTCTGTTATATAAAACTTTCTACAACATACTGACCATGCTAAAATACTATGAGCTGCACACAAACTATTTTTTAGCTGGGGTTCATCATGACCTGGCAGTTATTTTAAGGGTTGCTTCAAGGTAAGAAGGTTGAGAAAGACTGTGTTAGAATAAGCCATCTAATAAGAGTTGAGTCACTGCAATGAGTCATTCACCTGTATGTGTATGATTTGCCAAATGACTTCTGTGAACAGCAGGCCTTTATTAAACCAGACCTTGAATACAAATACAAGGTCCACTTATTAAGTAGTCCCCCACCCCCATATAAAAAATGCTGGGTATAAGAGAAAAAAAAAAAAAAGAAAAAAAAAAATCAGAACTAAAGAAAAAATGACTTACCATGACTTCTGACGAGGTTGTATGGTGAGGATGACCTTACTAGGCCTTCTACTGGGATTGTGGAAAAGCTGAGGATCTAAAATGCCATGATAATGCACTCTGGCACCAGACAGTAGTACATTGTCAGAATAAAGAAAATAGGTGCAGCGCTCAAAACATTGTACAAAAAACAACTAATCAAAGTCCCAAAAAGAATTCCATGGTGTGGGTATAATAATGACACGACAGATAAAGGAAGTGGTCACCATAGGAGAAAGGAACCATCACCGACACCCACACAAACTGCCTCTTTCCATCATGCCATGACCCCAATTACGGAGGTCTTACTGGCCTGTGTGTGGGTATATCTTGCAACGAACAGATAGGAGTTGTAGTGGTCAATCAACAAGATCCCAAATTCCTCAAGTTCGTAAAATAATCCTGATCTTCCAGAACTTGGAACCCTCCCAGCCTCCTATGCCAGAACTCCTGTCTGCCGGGTCTCCAAGTAGTACATTGTCCTGAGATTTTGGGTATTCATCTTTTCCAGAACCCTATGAGAAGGCCCAGTGACATCACTCTCACCTACAGGAATCAGCTGGAAACCGGGTACAGTGCTGTGAAAAAGGATTTGCTCCCTTCCTGTTTTTTTATCTTTTGCATATTTCTCACACTCAAATGATTCAGATCATCAAACAAATTTTAATATTACACAAAGATAACCCGAGCAAATACAAAATGCAGTTTTAAATGATGATTTCATTTAATAAAGGAAAAAAGCTAATAACTGGTTGTGCTACCCTTGGAAGCAACAACGGCAATCAAACCTGGGGGAATTTTGGCCAACTCTTCATTGCAGATTTGTTTTAATACTGCCACATTGGGGTTTTTTCACGCATTAACGGCCTGTTTAACCGCTTGCCGACCGCTGGTCGGCAATTGACGGCAACAAGGTGGCTCATTCCCGTAAAACGCCGTCATACGACGGCGGCTGCGGGATCGAGCTTAGTGAGCGCGCGCTCACTGTGTTCGGGGAGGGCCAGGGAGCGGGTGTGGCAGAGTCGATCTCCGCCGGCCACCCGCGATGCCCCCCCCGGAGTGAAGAAACGGAGGTCCGTGTAAGTAAACACAGACCTCCGTTCTGTGAAGGGGGAAGGGCTGTGATCACAGCCTTCCTCTACATGGAGGCTGTGACCACTTCCCTTCCCCAGCTAGGGCAGTCCCCCCACAGTTAGAACACGCCCAGGGAACACAGTTAAACCTTAGAGCGCCCCCTGCAGGTTAACCCCTTCACTGCCAATGGCATTTACACAGTAATCAGTGCATTTTTATAGCACTGATCGCTGTATAAATGCCAATGGTCCAAAAAAAGTGTCAAAATGGTCCGACATGTCCGCCCCAATATCGCAGTACCGCTAAAAATCGCAGATCGCCACCATTACTAGTAAAAAATAAAAAAAAAATAAAAACCCCAAAAATGAATTCTCATCATCCGTAAACGCGACCACTTTTGCGCAAACCAATCAATCTACGCCGATTGCGATTTTTTTTTATCACAAATATGAGGAAGAATATAAAGCGGCCAAAACCGGTGAAAAAAAATGTTTTTTTATATTTTTTTTTTTTGGATTTGTATTTTAGCAAAAAGTAAGAAATTTGGGTTTTTTGCAAAATTGTCGCTCTTCTTTTGTTTATAGCGGCAATCAGAAATGACGCAGCGGTGATCAAATACCACCAAAAGAAAGTTCTATTTGTGGGAAAAAAAGGACGCAAATTTCGTTTGGGTACAACGCCGCACGACTGCACAATTGTCAGTTAAAGCGACGCAGCGCCGAATCGCAAAAAGGGCTCCGGTCCTAAAGCTGGAAATCCTTCCGGGGCTGAAGTGGTTAAGGTCATGCCACAGCATTTCTATCAGATTTATGTCCGAATTTTAACTAGGCCACTCCAAAACCTTAATTTTGTTTTTTTCTGAGCCATTCAGAGGTGGACTTGTTGACCATCACACTACCCCCACCATGTGTGACTGTTGGTATGATGTTCTTTTTATGAAATGCTGTGTTATTTTTACCCCAGATGTAACGCCTTCTAAAAAGTTCAACTTTTGTCTCATCAGTCCACAGAATATTTGCCCAAAAGTCTTGGGGAGAATCAAGATTTTTTTTTAGTAAATGTGAGACGAGCCTTTGTGTTCTTTTTGGTCAGCAGTGGCTTTCGCCTTGGAACTCTCCCATGGATGCCATTTTTCCCAATCTTTTTCTTAGTGTTGAATTATGAACACTGACCTTAGCTGAGGCAAGTGAGGCCTACAGATCTTTAGATGTTGTTCTGGGTTCTTTTATGACCTCCTAGATGAGTGGTTGTGCTCAGTTTTCTCTATTTGTGGATAATGGCTCTCAACGTGGTTCGCTGGCGTCCCAAAGCCTTAGAAATGACTTTGTAACCCTTTCCAGACTGATGCATGTCAATTACTTTTTTTTTCTCCTCTCTTCTTGAATTTCTTTAGACCGTGGGCATGATGTGTTGCTTTTTGAGATCCTTTAGCAAACCTCAGAAAGCTTCTAAGTGGTTTCTTGATTCCACGGGTCTGGCAGTAATCAGGCCTGGGTGTGGCAAGTGAAATTTAAGATATCTTTCAAAAAAAATGTGGTTAATCAGTTCATTCATGATTTAGTAAGCAGGGGCGGGGGGGGGGGGGCAATTCCTTTTTCCCACAGGGCCAGGCAGGCTTGGGCAGCTTTTTTCTTGTTATAAATGAAATCATTATTTAAAAACTGCATTCTGTATTTACTCAGGTAATCTTTGTGAAATATTAAAGTTTCTTTGATGATCTGAATAATTTAAGTGTGACAAATAAAACCAAAATCAGGAAGGGGGCAAATACTTTGCCATAGCACTGTATATAGTAAGTAGTTTTTTACTTTTCTCTTTTGATTTTTTTTCCTTTAAAGTGGTTGTAAGTCTCAGACATGAAATATGAACAAAGCATATCCTGCTATAGTGTGTGCTTGTCTCAATCCAGAGCACTGAGTGTCGTTTCTGTCTGCTGCCTCATTCCTCTACTATCATCATGAATTGTTTCATATCCCTGCTACCAGCATGAATCACTTCTGACAGATTTTCCTGACAGAGAAAAAGGTGATGGGGAGGGATCTCCAGCACACAGCCTGTGATTGACAGCCTCAGCTCTGTTCCTGTGTGCTGTGTGAAGGGGGTGTGTCCTTTCCCTCCAATCATCTCTACTCACTGTGCTCTGCAGAGTGTAATGTCAGCTCTCTGTCCCCTTTTGTTCTGACAGCTCAGACAAGCTTTATAGATTCTGCACTTTAAGCAGATGTAGAGAAGAGAAGACTGCAGATAAACATGTACAACTTATGTAGGCGGATTTGTTTAATCTTTGTGTATCACTTAACCACTTCAATACCGGGCACTTAGAACACTTCTCGCCCAGACCAATTTTCACCTTTCAGTGCTGTTGCGATTTGAATGAGAATTGCGCGGTCATGCGACGTTGTACCCAAACAAACTTTTTATCATTTTGTTCCCACAAATAGGGTTTTCTTTTGATGGTATTTGATCACCCCTGCAGTTTTTATTTTTTGTGCTATAAATAAAAAAAGACCAAAAAGTTTGAAAAAAAAAACATTTTTCTTTGTTTCTGCCACAAAACTTTGTATAAAGTACATTTTCTCCTTCACTGATGGGCACTGATGTGGCTACACTGATGGGCACTGATGAGGCTAGACTGACAGGCACTGAAAAGGCAGTACAGATTGGCACTGATGAGGTGGCACTGATAAGGTTGCACATATGCAGCACTGATGGGCGGCACTGATAAGCAACACTGACGGGCACTGATACGTGGCACTGATATGCAGCACTGATGGACACTCATAGGTGGCACTGATAGGTGGCACTACTGGGCACTGATAGGTGGCACTTTTAGGTGGCACAGGTGGGCACTGATAGGTGGAACAAGTGGGCACAGGTGGTCACTGATAGGTGACACTGGTGGGCACTGGTGCATACAGCACTGTTATGGATGGCACTGGCAGGCATCATATATGGGCACAGTGCCATCCCTACAGTGCACTATATTGCCCTTACCTGGTGGTCTAGTGTGGGCTCCCTGGTGGTCCTGGGCGGCCTCCATGTTCCATGCCTGGTGGTCCTGGGCAGCCTCCTCGCGGTGTCCGGGGGGGGGGGAGGCTCCCTGGTGGTCCTGGGCAGGCTCCCTTGTGGTCCAGTGGGGTGATCCTGAGGGGGACTGCACTGATAAACGTTCAGCGCAGCCCCCCCCCCCCCAACAGGCGATCAGCCAATCGGCTCTCCGCTGCTCAGGTCTGCAGACCTGAGCAGAGGAAAAGCCAATAAACGGCTCTTCCTATTTACAGTGTGATCAGCCGTGATTGGTCATGGCTGATCACATGGTAAAAGGCTTCCACGGAAGTGTTTTACCTGGGCCGGTAATGCGGTGGGTCAGAATGACCCACGGCACCACTGATTGCTGCGATGCGCAATCTCGGATTATCCTGAGGACGTCAATAGACGTCCAGTCAGGATAAGGAACCACCCGCCCGGATGTTATTTGCCAATACGCCAGGCGGGAAGTGGTTAAGGCCAGCTACTTCACTGGGTATATGTAAGGGTTTACAAGCACTTAACCTAGCATACTTTAAATTGGGGGTGAGGGGGCTACCTAATAAATGGATCTTGGATTTTCATGCAAGGCCCACTTCAAAGCTGAAGATTATGCACGGCAATCTGTATATAGTTACATTGATCCAGTTTGGACCAATGTATGTGTTATAGCTGTGGGATTCCTGTGGAATCACCATAGAACGCACTGCTACTCCAGTGATGTCCTCCAGGGTCCTGTGCCAAACGGCTGCCCTGCTGCCCACTGATCACAGAAGTTTGCCTATTCAGCATGGCACCAGGGCGCATTTTCCCCCAGGTATGGCAGATATATACTTACACTGGTCCAAGCTGGACCAATGTAACTACGTAAAATTTCTGTTCTACAGTACCAAACAAAAAGCCTGGAAAAAATGACATTCCCTTTAGGCATGCATGCATTTGCCTAAGCAAAAATCTGCTCAATTATGCATGTGCCTCTGACAGTTTTCAGCATTGTGCTCCACAAAAGCTGCTTTGCCATAAATATCTCCCTCCTTATGTCTAACAAGGGCACAGAGATGTGGACTGCTGTACTACGTGTGAGCAATTTGTAGCCAAAATGAGACAAAAAAGTGAAAATAAAATACTTACAGCTTATGGGCCAAAAATCACAAAAAAACACAAGAAATCCCATTACATGCCAGAATTTCTCATGTTTTTATAAATCCTAAAATGAGCTGCTAAATAAACCATTGCAAGCATTTTGTTACAGTGTCTTGAAAAAAGTATTCATATCCCTTGAAATCGTCCACATATTGTCATGTTACAACCAAAAAACCTAAATGTATGTTATTGGGATTTTATGTAATAGACCAACACAAAGTGGCTCATAATTGTGAAGTGGAAGGAAAATGATAAATGGTTTTCAATTTTTTTTTACAAATAAATATCTGAAAAGTGTGGGGGGTATTTGTATAGCGCCCCCCTGAGTCAATACTTTGTAGAACCGCCTTTCTCTGCAATTACAGCTGCAAGTCTTTTTGGGGAAGTCTCTACCAGCTTTGCACATCTAGAGAGGACATTTTTGCCCATTCTTCTTTGCAAAATATCTCAAGCTCTGTCAGATTGGATGGAGAGCGTCTGTGAACAGCAATTCTCAAGTCTTGCCACAGATCCTCAATTGGATTTAGGTCTGGACTTTGACTGGGTCCTTCTAACACATGAATATGCTTTGATCTAAACCATTCTATTGTAGCTCTGGCTGGATGTTTAGGGTTGTTGTCCTGCTGGAAGGTGAACCTCTTCCCCAGTCTCAAGTCTTTTGCAGACTCTAACAGGTTTTCTTCTAAGATTGCCCTGTATTTGGCTCCATCCATCTTCCCATCAACTCTGACCAGCTTCCCTGTCCCTGCTGAAGAAAAGCATCCCCACAACTTGATACTGCCACCACCATGTTTCACAGTGGGGATGGTGTGTTCAGGGTGATGTGCAGTGTTAGTTTTCCACCACACATAGCGTTTTGCTTTTAGGCCAAAATGTTACATTTTGGTCTCATCTGACCAGAGCACCTTCTTCCACATGTTTGCTGTGTCCCCCTGGCTTCTCCCAAACTGCAAACAGGACTTCTTATGGCTTTCTTTCAACAATGGCTTTCTTCTTGCCACTCTTCCATAAAGGGCAGATTTGTGGAGTTCACGACTAATAGTTGTCCTGTGGACAGATTCTTCCACCTGAGCTGTGGATCTCTGCAGCTCCTCCAGAGTTACCTCTTGGCTGCTTCTCTGATTAATGCTCTCCTTGCCCGACCAGTCAGTTTAGGTGGACGGCTAAGTCTTGGTAGGTTTGCAGTTGTACCATACTTTTTCCATTTTCAGATGATGGATTGAGCAGTGCTCCATGAGATGTTCAAAGCTTGGGATATTCTTTATCCCTGACATGTCTGGTGCATTCCTTGGCCTTCGTGATGCTGTTTGTTCACTAAGATTCTCTAAAAAACCTCTGAGGACTTCACAGAACAGCTGTATTTATACTGAGATTAAATTACACACAGGTGGACTATTTACTAATTAGGTGACTTCTGAAGGCAATTGATTCCACTAGATTTTATTTAAGGATATCAGAGTAAAGGGGGTTGAATACAAATGCACGCCACACTTTTCAGATATTTATTTGTAAAAAATGTTGAAAACCATTTATCATTTACCTTCCACTTCTCAATTATGTGCCACTTTGTGTTGGTCTATCACATAAAATCCCAATAAAATACATTTACGTTTTTGGTTGTAACATGACAAAATGTGGAAAATTTCAAGGGGTATGAATACTTTTTCAAGGCACCATATATCTGTTTAAAATGATTGTAAAGGTTTGTTTTTTTTAAAAACAAATATGTCATACTTACCTGCTCTGTGCCCACCAGTGATGCCCACCTCCTCTTCATCGAGTGCCCCCACAGAGAGCCGATTTCCATGGGGGCACTGGTGCAGGCACGCTCCTGAGTCCTGCTGCTGCGTCCATTGACACCCAGCCCTGCCCCCCAACTCCCATGTCACTGGACTTGATTGACTGCAGTGAGAGCCAATGGGTCCCACTGCTATCAATCTATCCAATAAGGACTAGACATGTGCAGAATGAAAAAATTCGTTTAGTTTAGTTTAGTTTCGATTCGTTATTTAACTAAATTAGTTTAGTTAAATTAGTTGCATTCATTACATTCGTTTTCGGGATTAGTTTCGTTTCGTATTCGAATTCGAAAAAATTTGACCAAATTCGAAAAAAAGGCCGCATTCGAAAAAAAATCGACCGCATTCGAAAAAATTCTACTGCATTCGAAAAAAATTCTACCGCATTCGAAAAAATTCTACCGGATTCGAAAACATTCAAAATTCGA
>BLSH010413350.1:383461-403738 GCA_018402905.1 Glandirana rugosa | reverse complement strand
GGTCTGCGAGCTATGATCTTGGTGAACCCTCCAGGGAGGGGGAGATGGATTTGAAGGATAGGCGTATGACAAGGATCGTCTGCTTCTTTTAAGGAGCTCCGATAAGGCTATGTGGGGAGAGGAGCCTAGGTAAACAATATAAACAAAAGGCAGGGAAATGACAAAAGACAAGAAGAAAATCATATAATATTAGACACAATCACATTTGGAACTGCAAGTAGGTGCTTTGAGGAGAAATAGCAAAGGTGCAACTGGTTAGAAGTCCCAGTTTGGGCAATAGGGGCAGTAGCCAACCGTTGGTCCGGGCCGGAGGTGACCGTGTGTAGTAGGATACAGTCAAAGGCAATGGCTGGCCCTGAGTCTAGGGCGGTGGGTACTGTTTATCCTTGTGGGCATACCGCGGCCTTTTAGGAGAGTCCTTGCGCGGGCTACGGAGGTCTCTGCTCCCTGGTGACGTGGGGAGGGTGCCCCCTTGTTGAGTTTCCATGGGGATATGGAGTTGGGAGAGCATGAAGTTTTCCGCCTCAGCGGGTAGAGTGAAGGACTTTACTTCCCCTGAATGGTCGGTAAGGCGTAGTGTAGCTGGGTATGCTAGGGTGAATTTGACACCTTTTTGAAAGAGGGCAGAGCAGATAGGCTGAAAAGCTTTGCGGCGTTTTGACACCTCTTGCGAGTAGTCCGCGAATATTAAAATCTTGTGCCCCTCAAATTGTAGTGCTTTAGCGTTTCTGAATGATTTCAGGATCGCCACCCTGTCAGCGTAGTTTAAGAACCGTGCTATCACCGGTCGAGGAGAGCGGCGATCATTTGAGGGAGGTCCTAGGCGGTGTGCCCGTTCTATTACACAGGGCCCTGTAATGCCCAAGGCCAGAGGGATGCGGGTGGTGCATATGTCTATCAAGGCATTATTATTGTAGGTTTCCGGTAGCCCAATAAATCTGAGGTTATTCCTCCTTGTACGATTCTCGAGATCGTCTAATTTGTCTAAGAGGTATTGCTGGGTATGAAGGAGCCTTTGTTCCGTGTGTTGTGAGGACTGCAACTCGTCCTCTATTTCAGAGGTGCGGGACTCCAGTTCCCCCAGTCTCTTAGTGTGTTCGCTGAGCTGCTTAGTGAGGTGCTCCATGCCTGCTTGCACAGCTCTCTCCACGGCTTCTGAGATCGTGGGAGAGAGCAGCGCCGCCACAGATTGAGCGATCCGTGCGAGCTGTGCCTCAGATGCATCCCAGCGAGAGACAGACACTGCAGCTGGGGATGTTGTGTGTGCGGCTGGGGATTGTCCGTCCGCCATGTTGGCCGCGTGTGTGCCCGCTCCCGCTGAGTCGGGTCTAGCGGTGGTGCAGGCGGGTGTTCCGCCATGGAGAACAAATCTGTCCATGCTAGCCTTACCCGGGATGTGGCGGCTCGATGGTATGCCGTGCTGGCCTCGCTCTTTGCAGATTTGTGGCCGGTTACGTGAGGCTACGGGCCGGAGCTGCTCCTTCTCACTCCCTAGTCATATGGCGCCGGAACCGGAAGTTTGCAGCCATTCTTAATAATTGCTGACATTACTATGGAGATATATTACACTTGTAAACAAATACTCTGATTATGTTACTGCTATATTGTACTTATTTGCATGCTTCTTTTTCTTTTCCATGTTCAATAAAAACTTTACTGAGTAAAAACTAAAACAATAAGCCTCAAGTATTACTGTTTATGCAGCCAGGCTTCCTTACAGTAATAACCGATGAAGCTTCAATTATTTCTGTCAGTTTTCATAAAATATAATTGTCTACAATTTAATTGAGTAGGGTTGTTAATACCATTACATTACAGATATATATTCTGTTTGTTTGTTTTTTTAAAACATTGTTTCTTTAATTTCAATTAAGACAGTTGTAGTTTGTCATATTTGCTGTCTGAAAACACCATATAACTAAAGTCAGAGGGACTCATAATCCAGCCATTTAAGTTGTTTCAAATGTGAGATCTTTTATATACATGTACGTTTATGTTGGATAATTAAGTTTGAACTGTGGAACAAGAAGGGAGATCATCTAGGTGTTGGCTTATTTCAGAGGAAATAAATTGTGTTCAGTTGGGAAAAATCCAATAGGGTTGATGTTTTCAATGCAGTTGAGCGCTTTGTCCTCCAAGAATTCTTATCTAGGGATGTCTGCCATAGTATGGGAGACCTACAGATATAAGATTGTTCTTGGTTGTGATAGAAACCAAATTGATTGAATTTTCTGTAATTTAGGCATTTGCCAAATGAGGGATATTCTATCACCATAAATGCTACTTACAAATAGCTCACAAGTACATCAGATCACTTCCCATTGATTTTTACACTAAAGCAATGAAGTAGTCATTAACTTTACACTTTGCAATTTCTACTTTAAAAAATAGACATTAAACTCTCTTATTTCACACCACAGGGCTCCTTAAGGCAGTTGCTGATGTGAAGAAAAATTACAATGGAAGCAACGAACAAGCACTGTGAAACAGGCTCAACTTTAAGCATTCTGGGGTGACACATACATTCTATTATACTTTAAAATAGTTTTAAAAAAAAGAAAAAATCATAAAAGAAAGCTGTGCAATACAAAACTATTGATTATGTAAGACAATTACTAAAATTAAAAATGGAAAAAAATTGAGGCTCACACAAAAAGTAACATTTTGCTGTGACAACTGAAACAAAAGAAAACATGCTATCAAATTGATATGAAGGCTAATTTTACTGACTTACTTCTGAGCATGCTAGTTACTTTGCTAATGCAAAATCAAATGACTTATATACTTTTTAAGTCACTTGTCCTTGTGTATACATAGAAAAATCACTAAAGTACCATTTCTGTGTTTGTAGATGACACCAAGCTATGTAGGGGAAAAACATCATTACAAAATGTCTCCAACTTACAAGCAGACCTTAATGTGCTGTTTAATTGGACAACTATGTGGCAAATGAGGTTTAATGTTGACAAATGTAACTTTATGCACTTAGGTGATAACATGAAAACTATGGAAGTATGGTACTAATGTGTAGCCATCATCTCTAAACTATCATCAAAAGAATACCCTCTGAACCAGTAGGGGGGCTATTATAGGCTACCTAAAGCATACAATGAAAATTCTAAATAAAATATATAATTTTATTTGTACAAATTTATAAAAACAAGCATGGCTACAGTGTAATAGATAGCACATATAGTAAATGATGACACAACATGCCAATGGTTGATCCTGAAGCAGTAACGAGGCAACTGACACGTTTCAGAGTCCTCTTCTTCCTCAGAGGTGCCAGACTTTACTTAAACAGAATGTACTATAATTTAGAGATATATAGAATTAATCTCAATATACTACATTGAAGCATACCATACAGCAATTGATGAGTAAGATCAATACTGACCTATATTTGCTAAAGAGTGTACATATATAGCCGTTGAATAAGACCAATAAAAACTGATTGATGGTCCAACAGGAAGAGTGACAGTGAAACCCCTGCCTGTCCACCACTAGGGCAGCGGCAGAAAGATAAGAGCCCATAGTCTAATGAAATTAATAAAAAATAAGAAAGAAATGATAGAATATATAAGTATAATTGTTATGTGATACCGAACAATAGGAGGCATTTAGGAGAGGGGTGAGCACTTACATTGCCTTAAATATTTAAAGATGAAAACCATTCACTTAATCATAGTAAATGGTTATTGAAAAAGTCCTATAACAAGATTATGCAACCTCCAGAATACTAGGAAGGGATTAACAGAGCCACCATCCATGGAGTCACAGCATATTTGAAAAAAGTGAAAAATATATGGATTATGAATGGGCCGAACGACCCCCTGTTCGGTTCGCACCAAAACTTTCGAACATTGCGAATGTTCAGAACCGAAATAATGAACCCCATTGAAGTCTATTGGACCTGAACATGAAAAATCAAAAGTGCCAATTTTGAAGGCTTATATGCAAGTAATTGGGCATACAATGGTTATGGGGGTACTGCCCTGGGGGACATGGATCAATGAAAAAAAAGTTAGTAAAAAAGTAATTTTTAAATTATTATTATTATTATACAGGATTTATATAGCGCCAACAGTTTACAAAGCTCTTTACAACTTGAGGGTAGACAGTACAAATACAATACACTTTAATACACTAGGAATCAGAGGGACCTGCTCATTAGAGATTACACTCTAAGAGGGAAGGTCAAGAGATACAAGAGGTAATAACTGTGGGGGATGTATTGCTGGAGAAGATACATGTACAGTTGTTATGTGGGAGCCAGATAGGCTTCTCTGAAGAGATTCGTTTTCAGGGATCGCCTGGAAGTGGACAAAGTAGGAGAAAGTCAGACAGGTTGGGTAGAGCATTCCAGAGGATGGGAGAGGCTCTGGAGAAGTCCTGGAGGCGAGCATAGGATGAGGTGACAAGGGAGCTAGAGAGCAGGCGGTCTTGGGAGGAGCAAAGAGAACAATATGGTTGGTATTTTGAGACCAGGTTTGTGATGTAGCTGGGGGCCAGGTTGTGGGTGGCTTTAAAAGTTATTAAAAGGTCTACAGCACCTAATGAAACATTTCCCAAAACTATGCAAGCAGCGCTAGTAAATAAATAAATTGGGTAGAACAGATAATATAATGAATCAAACAGTCCACTATTGAATGAATGGTGAAAAGGGGTCCAAAAACTTGCTTCCGTCACCACACCACGTCAATCTGCGCCGGCCACGGATCGCTCCATACCCGGGAATGCCGCCAGAGTCTGTACGAGTGGTGAGACGGGGTGATTCAGATGCCGGGGATTTTAACACAACATCTATTTGTTTGCTGCTAGTTTGTAAGTGTACATCTGGAAAGGGGGAACGTTTTATGTACCTTGTTTCTTAATAAATATCAGTCGGATCATGCACTATGTGAGCACGTTCTTTTAAGGTAATTGGAGGTGTGCCCATTCATCTTCCTGTGGCGGAGGGAGTGCCTGACAGTGGCGGAAACATTCCATGGGGACACAATATTGATCTTTGGGACGTGTATTGCTCTTAATTTTGGTGAGTTTATCCACTCAGGGGGGGTCGGACCTCCCCTGTTGTTCTCACGTGGTGTGGTGACGGAAGCAAGTTTTTGGACCCCTTTTCACCATTCATTCAAATAGTGGACTGTTTGATTCATTATATTATCTGTTCTACCCAATTTATTTATTTACTAGCGCTGCTTGCATCATTTTGGGAAATGTTTCATTAGGTGCTGTAGACCTTTTATCTTTTAATTTAAAGCAGCAGCTTATTATTTTTATTATCTTCATTGGTTCATTTGAGGTTATGCCCATGTGATGTGACCATTTTTCTATATTCTATCCAGGGCACTCATATTGACAAATTTTCAGCTCAGTTGATTTTGTCATTCTTTGTACTTTATACGTTTTTTTTTTTAAAGATATTTTTATTGAGTATAAAGACATACAAACATTCAAAAACCGATAACAAACCTTCGGGTATCCGGCCCGATAATGATAGTTACAGCGTTAACAGAGTATTTCTTAAGCACAACTACTGCCAAAGTAGTACAGGTAAATTGTAAATTAAACCTTACATGGTTCAACAGATATTTAGTATAATATATTGAAAGCTATGCCATGCCCAGTGGGTCGACAGTGGTCCGAGGCAGACCAAGCGGCACCGCCTCCTACGGCAAGGTGGGGCATAGTGTAAGAGGGCTAGCCAGCCATCAGCCCCAAATCTTGTAGAAACTCTTACTCCGTTTTCGGAGAACGAAAGTGATTTTGTATAGGGGTAGCGCCTCGTTCACCAATTTCAGCCAAATGTTTTTATTTAGTGTTTGCAAGCTCTTCCACATCAGTAGGAGGGACTTCTTTGCATAGAAGAATAAAATGCGAAGGAGTCTCTTTGCTGAGGAGGATAAGGATAGGTCCCCAAACGTCCCCAAAAGACAGTTTTTAGGGTTAATGATATTGGGTAGGCCCAGTGCTGCGGAGATGAACGAACCCACATCCCTCCAGAAATGGTGTACTATCGGACATGACCAGAAGCAGTGCAAAAAGTCCGCCCGCTGGCCGCATCCACTAAAGCATATGTCCGTGGCCGATAGTCCCATTTTACAGAGTCCATGTGGGGTAAGATGAGATTGGTGGAATATTTTAATTTGAATGACCCTGTCTCTAGATGATATTACCGATGATTTAAAGGTGTCAGAAAATTCTAACCAATCTTCCTCTGTAATCTGTATATCCATATTTGACCATTTGGATTGAGCTATACGAAATCTGGGGTTAATATCCGAGACTAAGGCCATATAGTAGGTTGAGATAAGTTTGGTATTGGCTGGGTCTCTGAGCAGTTTTTCTAGGGGAGGTATGTGGGGTATGCTGTCCAAATTACCAAATTGTGCCTTGATGGCATGTCTTAGCTGATAATAAAAGAATAGGTAAAAGTTCGGAAGATCAAATTCCTGTTGGAGTTGTCGGAAAGGTTTAAAATCCCTGTCATCTATAATGTGGCACAAATATTTAACTCCTTTTGATATCCATCTTGTAGGGTCAGGTATAGACTCTAATTCTCCCAGGGTACCGTTGTACCATAGGGGCATGTTCGGTGATGTGTCCCACGTTTCCTGAGCGAATTTGGTTTTGATTGTCCGGAATAGGGAGAGGGACATATGAATCACAGCCGTCCCTGGTCTATCTGGGACACGATTTCTATAAATCACGTTATGAAGTGTTTCCATGGATGAGACAATAGCCCCTTCCGTACTGGTACAAGCATTAGTATCGCTTGGGTGCAGCCAGTTGTGGATGTACACTAGTTGAGAGGCTAAGTAATATAAATAGAAGTTAGGGAAGCCTAGGCCAGCCAGTTGGGGGGGGAGTCGTAGTGTCTCAAGGGCTAATCTTAGGGGTCTACCCTGCCAAAGGAATGTTGTACAGATAGAGTCAATGCGTTTAAAGGTGGACTTGGGGATTCTACATGGTGCGTTGGCCAGGACATAAAGTAGTTTGGGAAGATATATCATTTTAATGATATGGACCCTACCCATAAGGTCCAGTGGGAGGTCCATCCACTTCTGGGTGTGTTCCTGCAATTGTTTTAATAGGGGGCATATATTATTCTCGGTGTACTTAGAGAGCGGTAGTTGTATCAACACTCCCAGGTATCTAAACGAGGAGACCACCTGTAGTTCTGACCCTGCATATATCCTTGAAGTTGCTGCCTCGTCCAGAGGAAAGAGGACGGACTTCTCCCAATTCACCCTAAATCCCGAATAGTCTCCAAATGTATTGATAAGGGTTAGTAAATTTTTAAGGGAGTCCTGTGGGTCTGCTAGATACACTAAAGTGTCATCTGCGTATAGTGATATGCGTTCTTCTATAGTCCCGACGGGGAGGCCTTTTATTTGGGGGGTGTGCCGAATTTGTATGGCCTAGGGCTCCATGGCTAGGGCAAACAGTAAAGGGGATAGGGGGCACCCCTGTCTGGTTCCCCTGGTGATCAAGAATGCCTCGGTGATTGATGGATTAATCCTGATACGAGCGGTTGGGGAACAGTATAGGAGTCTAATCCAGGCTATCATACGGGGGCCAAATCCAAAGTTCTCTAGAACTTTAAATAAGTAGGGCCACTCCACACTATCAAACACTTTTTTTGTGTCGAGCGACACCACCACCCTGGTGGGTGTGCAACTATGGGGATATTGTATATTGTGGAACAGTCTGCGTATATTCATTCTGGTGGATCTTCCCGGCATAAACCCAGCTTGATCACAGCCTATTAATTTCCCAATTATCAGATTGATACGGTTGGCAAGCACTTTAACATCCACATTTATTAAGGATATAGGGCGGTACGAGTCACATAGGACTGGGTCTTTTCTAGGTTTCAGCAACAAGACAATGAGCGCTTCTCACATAGATGGCGGGAGGATGCCCTGCCTGAGGGCTTCGTTATAAATATTAAGGAGAAGAGGGCTAAGTAGTGAGGTAAACTGTTTATACCACTCTGCCAGGAAACCATCCAGGCCTAGGGATTTATGATTTAGAAGTTGTGAAATTGCCATTTTGATTTCTTCTATCGTGATAGGGGCTTCCAGATCCTCCACTTCCTGATCTGTCAGGCGTGGTAGTGGGATCTGTGTCAAATATTCATTCAGATGTGAGTCCGTATAGTGGGCCCTTGTAGTGTATAGGTCCTTGTAGAAGGACAAAAATGCATGCATGATATCTTGCTGGGTGTCACTAATCCCTCCCTGTGAAGTAAGAATTCGGGGAACAGAGACAGGGTTATGGTCCGGTCTAACTAGGTAGGCCAGAAGCCGACCTGCCTTATTCCCGTGCTCAAATATTTTTTGCGTCACATGTAACATATGTTTTTGGGTTAAATCTAGTAATTTAAGTTCATATTCTCTGCCCTTAGATAACCATATGTCCTGTTTTGAGGGATCTGGCTGTGCCACATAGTCTGCCTCCGCCTGCACCATCGCCTCCTCCAATTCTCTGGTACACTGTACAGCATTTTTACGTAAAACACCTGTTATAGACATGAAGGCACCTCTTAGTACGGCCTTGGAGGCTTCCCAGACATTGGAGGCTCCGGTGGAGCCCCTATTTATCCTCCAGTAGTCCACTATGTCTTTCTCGCAGGATCTCTGAACGATCTCGTCCTCCAACCACTGTGGTCCCATGCGCCACACGGTAGGTCCCTGAGTAGGCAGGAGGAGGAGATCCACCAGTAGAGGAGCATGATCAGATACCCCTCTGGCTAAATACATCACAGACGACACCAGCGGGAGAGCATCAGGGGTAGCAAACGCTAAATCAATGCGAGACATTGTATGAAATGAGTCAGAATGACATGAAAATTGATATTCGGTGGGGTGCTTCCATCTCCACACCTCAGTGAGGCCATAAATTCCAGCCCAGTCTGTCAAAGAGGGACAGGGTCTACCACCTCCTCCCAAGCGGTCTACTGAGGGGTCAAGGACAGCATTAAAGTCTCCTACGTATAGTACTGGACCCGGGGACCCAGCAATCAGGAGAAGAGATATTTTAGAGAGAAGCGCCGGGTCGAATGGTGGAGGAACATAAACATTGACCAGAGTAAGGGTCTTCTTAGCAATTTGTAAAGTGAGTATAATGAATCGGCCTTCAGGGTCCGTTTTAATAGATACAATTTCAGCTGATAATGACTTGGCCAATAAAATGGAGACACCCCTAGAGTATGTGGTGTGTGTGGCATGGTATGATGAGGCTATCCATGCCTTTTTAAGTGAGCGTAACCACTCTTTAACTAAATGCGTTTCTTGGAGACAAATAATGTGTGGCTTGTAATGCTTAAGAAATGAGAAGACCAGGGACCGCTTGTGAGGAGAGTTCGCCCCTCTTATATTCCACGAGATAATACTCAGTGGTTTAGCCATCTATAACATTCAAGACATTTCTTATACTGTAAAGGATACTGAAAAAAAAAATTTGATAGCATAGCAAACAGGCCCAGCAGCATAGCTTAAGTATACCCATAGGCAGACTGATGGTAACATAAGTTTTTGTCCATATAAAGCAATGATCGTAAGGCAGTGCTATATCAGTAAAAAACAACAACAGTACCAAATAGGTCCCTTTTCGAAACCAGATTAGGTCCACTAACTCCCCCCCTCCCCCACCCGTCCCACCCCGCTCAACCATCCCCAACTTAGCGAGCTTGGATCCCAAACCAGTCACAAGTTCTCCAAAAAACCTGAAAAGAAAAAAACAAGTGAAGAACAGTTCCCATGGCTTTGCCATAAAAAGATGGGATGGGGTCAGTGAATTGGATATTTTAGCTCCATAGTAAAAACTAAGTTCCTGAGAGGAGTATATAGTACTTTGGAAGAAGCCCCCTGTGTATTTGCCCGTATCAATGATACGTTTGGGAGGGGATCTTGTAATAGTACTGCTGACCGTGATCATGAGCCCGTCAGTGGTAATATGGTCTTTGAAGCAATCAGGTAAATGTGTGGGTTGAACCGCATTCTTTCCAAAGGTTATGAAGGCCTGGTAGGTGGTTAACATAGGCCGATGAGGAACAGACATCCGTCGTGTGGCAGCTGCTTAGTATGAGTGTACTGATGGGGATAACGCGGCGCCTGTATCAACTCATTTCTCCTATGATACAAAAGTTCAAGTACAGGACAGTAGATTATTGAGTTCCTTCTTCTCTGGAGGCAGTTAGCAAGGAAAGGAAGGCTCAGCTCGGCAAAGGCTCATCAATGCATATCACTTGAGATTCAGCAGGGTGGCTGCATCTTCTAGATAAATATAATTTTTTCCCTTTCTATTGACCCGTGCGACGCTGTGGGCCAACGTGATCGTCAAGCCATGCCATAGCCTCCTTAGGAGTATTGTAAAAGTGGGCCTTACCGTCGCATATGACTCTCAGTTTGGCAGGGAAGAGCATGGCGTACTGCAGACCCTCTTGTCGGAGTCGGTTCTTTACCGCAGAAAAGGAAACCCGTTGACGTTGGACATCCGCTGAGAAGTCAGGGTAGATGGAGATGGTGTTTCCATTGTATTTAAGTGGGCCTTTTTCTCTTGCCAGGCGCATAATGGTCACTTTGTCCTGGAAATTGAGGATCCGTGCAATCAAGGAGCGTGGAGGGGACCCAGGATTTGGTGCTCGTGGCGGGGTACGATGTGCTCTCTTAATGACGAAGGCATGCGACAGGCGTTCAACCCCTAGCGTTTCTCGTATCCACGAATGTAGGAATCGCTCAGGACTGGAACCCTCAGATCTCTCCGGGAACGTACTTTATAAGTTATTGTTAGTATCTTGAATTTAATTAGTTGGTTGAGTGTCAGCCAATGGAGGGATTGACATAAGAGTGTAGCAGACACCAAGCATTTTTTTAGGTGGATGAGCGTGGCAGCAACGTTCATGATGGACTGAAGTGGGGATAGCCTATTTAGAGGTATGCCAGTGAGGAGGGAGTTACAGTAGTCAAGGTGAGAGATGACCAGGGAGAGGATTAGAAGCTTTGTGGTGACATTGGTTAGGAAGGGGCATATCTTGGAGATGTTGCGGAGGTTGAGGCAACAAATTTTGGATAGCAATTGATTGTGGGGCCGAAAGGTTAATTCGGGGTCCAGGATTGCACCTAGGACCTTGGCATGGGGGGGGGGGAGGGTTGACAAAATTATAGGCAAAAGTGTTAGCAACCAGAATAAAAAATGTAATGGCGGAATGGGTACATGTAGACCAAACAGATTTTATACCAGGCAGAAAAGGGAAGGATAACAGTATAAGATCGGATAGAAAACGTATACAATCACCCTACAGCGGCAGTAAAAGTAAACTGCGCAATTTCATCACCCTTCGAAATGTTTAACAGAACAAGACAGGGGTGCCACTCCTCCTATATGTCCTATTATTAGAACCATTTTTGGCAACCCTTCGGAACAGTACAGACATAAGAGGAGTGAGAGTGGGAGATATAGAACATAAAGTTGCTGCTTATGCAAACAATCTTCAACTATATATTACTAAACCAAGAACTACGTTATCAAATTTAATGAAAGAAATAAAAAGATATGGGGAACTCTAAAATGCTAAAGTACCTGGGAGTTAAAATAACAAATTAATTTAGGAAGTGTTACCAAGCTAACTACACTGAGCAAACTTATAAACTCAACACTTTTGTGTTTGCCCCTATTTATCATGAGCTGAACATAAAGATCTACCACTTTTTCTATGTACACAAAAGGCCTATTTTTCTCAAAAATTGTTCATAAATCTGTCTAAATCTGTGTTAGTTAGTATGTCTCCTTTCTTGAGATAATCCGTCCACCTCACAGGCGTGGCATATCAAGATGCTTATTAGACAGCATGATTATTGCACAGATGTGCCTTAGGCTGGCCACTCTAAAATGTGCAGTTTTACTGTATTGCAAGGGTCCAGGGGTCCATAAACCAGTCAGCATCTGGTGTGACCACCATTTGGCTCACACAGTGCAGCACATCTCCTTCGCATAGGGTTGATCAGGTTGTTGATTGTGGCCTGTGGAATTTTGGTCCATTCCTCTTCAATGGCTGCACAAATTTGATCGATATTGGCAGGAGCTGGAACACGCTGTCGTATACGCCAATCCAGAGCATTCCAAACATGCTCAATGGGTGACATGTCCGGTGAGTATGCTGCCCATGTAAGAACTGGGATGTTTTCAGCTTCCAGGAATTGTGTACAGATACTTGCAACATGGGGTTGTGCGTTATAATGTTGCAACATGAGGTGATGGTCATGGAGGAATGGCACAACAATGGGCCTCAGGATCTCATCACAGTATCTCTGTGCATTCAAAATGCTATCAATAAAATGCACCTGTGTTCATTATCCATAGCATACGCCTACCCATACCATAACCCCACTGCCATGGGCAACTCAATCCACAATGTTGACATCATCAAACCGCTCACCCACACAACGCTGTCTGCCATCTGCTCTGTACTGTGAAAACCGTGATTCATCCATGAAGAGATCACCTCTGCAAAGTGCCAGATGCCATTGAATGTGAGCATTTGCCCACTCATGTCGGTTACGACAACGAACTGCAGTCAGGTCGAGACCCTGCTGAGGATGATGAGCATGCAGATGAGCTTCCCTGAGATGGTTTCTGACAGTTTGTGCAGAAATTCTTTGGTTATGCAAACCAATTTTTGCAGCAGATGTCCAGGTGGCTGGTCTCAGATGATCTTGGAGGTAAAGATGCTGGATGTGGAGGTCCTAGGCTAGTGTGGTTACACGTGGTCTGCGGTTGTGGGTCTGGTTGAATGTACTGCCAAATTCTCGGAAACGCCTTTGGAGACGGCTTATGGTAGAGAAATGAACATTCAATTCAAGGGCAACAGCTCTGGTGGACATTCCTGCAGTCAGCATGCCAATGGCACGCTCCCTCAAAACTTGCGACTTCTGTGACAATGTGTTGTGTGATAAAACTGCACATTTTAGAGTGGCCTTTTATTGTGGCCAGCCTAAGGCACACCTGTGCAATAATCATACTGTATAATCAGCATCTTGATATGCCACACCTATGAGATGGCTGAATTATCTCAGCAAAGGAGCAGTACTCACTAACACAGATTTAGGCAGATTTGTGAACAATATTTGAGAGAAATAGGCTTTTTGTGTACATAGAGAAAGTCGTAGATCTTTAAGTTCAGCTCATGATAAATAGGGGCAACACAAAAGTGTTGCGTTTATAATTTTGCTCAGTGTACATACCATTACTTAATGGGATAAAAACAGAAATTAGGAAAATATCATCTAGCCCACTATCCTGGATGGGACGGATAAACATGTTAAAAAATGGTCATCCTTCCCAAGATACTTTATAAGCTCCAAATGGCTCCGATTGCCCTCCCCCAGAGTTTTTTTAAAACAATAAAAATAATGCTTACAAAATATATATGGCAAAATAAAAAGCCCTGAGTGCAATTTGCGACAATAAGTAGGGGAAAAAACATGGTGGTTTGGGAACACCGGATACAAAAAGATATTATAAAGCTGTAATAATAGCATAAATGGTAGAGAGCGCAAACTTAAAAAGTGAAAAAAAAATGGGTTAGAATGGAAAACACATTAAGTAAGACACAGTTGCATAAAAATATTTGGAGGCGTGGCTTGGCGCATGGACGAGATGGCCGCTTGAGAGAGGAGCTCCGGCACCACGGGGGAGAAACAAAGCCTTTATCGCACTTTCCCGACAGCTATGGGCAAAATTGGGCGACAGCTCCCATTCACTAATACTCCACAAACTCAGCTGGGAAGAAATCTCCCTGAACTGTTCCGCACACAGCCTAGATCTTCAACCGGGGCCTCAACTTCCCGGACCTCGCAACACTCACCTAAAATGGCGCGCAAGCCGACAGATTGGACACCCAAGCAGAGACTACAGACAGATCAGGAGACGCTTATGGACCTCATACAGCAAGTCCCGTAGATGTCGGATCTTCAACACATCACATCCGACATCAAAGGCTCCCTCACAGATGCCGTTATAGAATTGAAGGATGAATTACGGGGGGTGTCGGACCGCCTAGAACAAGTGGAACGAGCAGCAGGCCGCCATGATGCGGATATAGGAGAGCTACAACAACATGCTGCTCAATACCAATACCATATGATAGACCTACAAAGAAGAGTGGAGGACCTGGATAATCGCGGGAGAAGGAGGAATATGAGGGTCAGTGGAACATGACCAGATTCCTCTGGCCTTGCAGTCTCTCTTTAACAACTTGACGGAACAGGCCCAGGATGCGCCAGTGGAATTTGAGAGGGCACACAGAGCCCTTAGGCCAAAAGAGAGAGAGGGAGATCCCCCAAGAGACATCATTTGCTGTTTCACTGACTATAAACTCAAAGAGGAAATTGCAGAGATCAGGAAGAGATACGCTTTAATGGCGCGATAGCTAACATCTTTCAAGATCTCTCCCAGATCACCTTAGGCCACCGGAGAGCCCTGCGTCCCATCCTGGAGGTCCTAAGGGAGCGCTGGATCGTTTACAAATGGCGATTTTCATTCAGCCTGTGTGTTACACTACAGGGCGGCTCCTTCACTATGCATACTCCGGCTGATCTCCCGCAATTTTTTGAGTTCACCAACATCCCTGAGATACCGGTGCCAGAGTTGTTCAAGGAATTTGCTCTACCTGAGGCTTGGAAAGACCACCTCCTGCCCATGTCTGACCAGCACACGCCAAGGAGATGCCAGACCTTCACTCCCTATAGGAGAGGAAAGAGGGACCGGGGTATCGCGGCTGCTCCGGTCGTTCCCGAAGAGCCTGACGCAGAATGATAACTTTTACACTGCCTTCAATTGTCCATGACTTCTATCTCTAAGATAAGTGTTTTTTTCATTACTCATTAGTAGTGTTGAGCGAAGACCTTCTGTCTCTAAGGTTTAAAAATGTGATTGTTTTTATGGAATATGTTCTACAATTTAATAGATTTTAAGTTGGTTGTTATATGCCCAAACGGGCGGCGGAGCTGGGGAGGCGCGTGCTAGGATTTTTTTTTTCTTCCTTTTTTGCTGCGGCGGGCGCTCCCCCGGCTCCGTAAACCCTGGGCTTAACTGTTATTTGTTGAACCATATACAACCGTTATATTACCTGGCTCATATGTCCTATAGTGACAAAGCATACATGTCGTTGATTGAATTTTATAGAGTTTCTCCCCCGCTGGAGGGCCGTCTCTCCATCCCCTGTGCCAACCCATTCACCTCACCCTCAGCCCGGTTATAACGGACTGTCCAGTGAGAGGTTTCCCTACCATAGTGAGTCAGGAACTGGTTCCCTGTCACTCACTAGATCCTCTCGAACTCTAAGCGGAAGTTTACTTCAAACGCTCCGCTTTAACCCCCTTCCCTTTCCCCCTCAATCCACCTAACCTCCCATTCCCTCCCAGTTCTACGCCCGTCCCTCTCTCATATGAGCAGACATCGTCAGCAAAACATCTAGGGGCACAGTATCTCTACATAGCAGCAATGCTTAACTACTCTACACTAAAAGTGCTATCCTTAAACACTAGGGGCCTAAACCTCCCTGAAAAAAGATCAACTACCCTAAGGGAATTAAACAAACAGAAAGCCCAGATTGCCTTTATTCAGGAAACACACTTCAAAGGTCCGCATATTCCCAGGTTCAGCGACAAAAATTATCCAACCCTGTACCATGCTTCTTCGTCTAAGGGTAAATCTAAGGGTGTCACAATCCTCTTAGCTTGCAACCTCCCCTTCATTTTTAAAGCACAAAAGATAGACCCAGAAGGCAGATACCTCTTTATCAAAGGCTCGCTCTATAATAAACCAATGACACTGGTTAACATCTATGCCCCCAACTGCCACCAGGTCTCCTTTATCAAGGGTGTCTTTGATCAACTGATACAGTTCCAAGAAGGGTTGATCGTCTTCGGGGGGGACATGAATGTTCCTCTGCAACCACACCTGGACTCCTCCTCTGGCTCATCCTCTATCCCCTATCCCTCAGACAAATCAGGCTCCAACTCAATTCTTTAACCCTACATGACACCTGGAGGACCCTATTTCCAGATTCTAAAGATTACACCTTCTTCTCTCCCCCGCACCAAAAGTACTCGAGACTAGACTATCTGTTCCTAACCCAGAACGACCTACAGTACCTACATAAGGCGACGATTGAACCCATGTACATTTCCGACCACCACCCTATCTCAATTACCCAATGATTCCCACAACTAGAACAGAGAGATAAGTCCTGGAAGCTCACCCCATTCTTACTATCAAACCCTGTGCACAAGACCCTGCTAGAGTCGGACCTAAAAGCCTACTTTGAACACAACACGACCCCTGACGTAACAGACATGAACATTTGGCTTGCCCACAAATGCTTCATCCGCGGTTCATGTATAGCCCTCTCACCCCGCCTCAAGAAAGAGAAACAGGCGCAGATTGAAATGCTAACCAAAAAAATCTGCATATTGGAAACATCTCATAAACATTCAAGGGCAGTAGCAACTTATGAAACTTTAACACAAGCTAGGAAAGACCTACTGGAAGAATTAGGGAAGCAGACCAAAAGGAAATTTCTCTTATCCTCTTAGTTTTTCTATGAGCAGGCAAATAAAAACGGCAAACTACTAGCTAGACTTCTCCAGGGCAAGAGAACAGCAGCAAACATATCTCATATGCAAAACCATGCGGGCCATAAAGTGCAGCGAACAGATGAAATCGCTAAAATGCTTGTTGATTACTACTCTAAGCTCTACAATATAACCACCCCACCACTTACGAAACAACGCTCCCTTAAACGATCACAGATCATACAAGAATACTTATCCAGAGCCAACAAATCCTAAACTCTCCCCTGAACATGCCCGAGCCCTGGAAACACCCATTACAACACAAGAGTTCCTACAAGCTACCCGAGATACAAAGCCTGGCAAAAGCCCTGGGCCAGATGGGCTGCCAAATCTTTATTACAAAACCTTTCCCACCTCTCTCGCCCCATATTTTACAAAAGAGTTCAATTCCCTAGCTAATGAACCTGCGCCCCCCAGGGACCTACTGGGAGCACAGATAACTGTAATACCTAAGCAGGGGAAGGACCATACCCAGCCAGTCAACTATCGACCTATATCGATTCTCAACTCGGACGTTAAATTATTCGCGAAGATCCTGACTGGCAGGCTCCTCCCCCTGCTTCCGAATCTCATTTCCCGAGACCAGGTGGGCTTCGTCCCCGGCCGGGAAGTCTGCGAAATACAATAAAGGCAATTAATATCAATCATTGGCTCAAAAAGACAAACACAGAGGGCTTTTTCCTGTCCACTGACGCAGAGAAGGCCTTTGACAGGGTAGCCTGGGGCTTTCTGGAGGAGGTCCTTCGAAATATAGGATTGGGGGAGTTTATGTTGTCCAGCATCTTGGGCCTCTACTCCAATCCCTGGGCTAGAGTCAAAGTAAACGGACACCTGCCGGAGGCCTTCTCTATCCGCAATGGGACCAGGCAAGGATGCCCCCTTTCACACCTGATATTTATTCTCACTCTGGAACCTCTCTTGGCCAACATTTGTAACAACCCTGATATATCAGGAATATGCTTAGCAAACAACACATTCAAAATAGCTGCTTTCGCGGACGACATTCTATTGTTCCTCACTAAGCCCAAGATTACAATCCCTAACTTACTTAAGGAATTCCATCAGTTCGGGGAACTTTCCAATTTTAAAATAAACTATAGCAAATCACATGCCCTAAACATTTCCCTGCCCAAAAGGACAATAGCGGATGCTAGGGAATCCTCATCTAGGGATCAGACTCCCATCTGATCTCACAAATCTCTACCAATTCAATTTTCTTCCCTTCCTCCATAAATGTGCCACTGAACTAGTGAACTGGAGCAAGCTGAGTATGTCCGTCCTGGTTTGGTAGAGCGGCCATGCTGAAAATGACCATCCTTCCCAGATTTCTCTACTTAGCCCAAGCAATCCCTATCTCTCTCCCTAGAACATTTTCCGGGCCTTTCGGACAAAAATGAACACATATTTATGGAAGGGGAAAACTCCCAGGATCAGTCTGCAAAGGCTAGAGGCTCCGAAAAATAAAGGAGGTATTGGACTTCCAAACTTTAGTCAGTACCACGCAGCAGTACTGCTCTCAAAATTGGTTGACTGGCACATTCATGGCGGACAAAAAGATTGGGTTGAACTTGAACATCTAATTATTGGAGCCCCACCACAGCAAATAGCCTGGACATTAGGCAAAAACAAAGATCACCCCGTCAAAGACCATCCTTTGGTATATCCCCCAATTAATGCCTTGCGAAACTTGTCACTATTATAACTATACCGGGCCCAATGAACTCGATTAGACACAACCCAGATTTCCCACCAGGCCTAGAAAAAGGATTTGCATCCTTCCCACCAAATTTTGACCCCAGAGCAGCTAATTTCTTTCACGGGGGCAAATATTGCTCTCCGAAAGATTTGGCAGAAATACATGGCATCCCCACGCTACCTCATTGGCCCTTCCTTCAGATCAGTCATTTTTTAAACAACCAGACTAACAGACCAGTATTCTCCAGACCCAAAACCCCATTTGAGACCTTGTGTCTTGGCCAAGCACTGCGTCATCTTATACCGATGATATATTCAACAATTTCCTCGGCTAAATAGGACCAAATGCAACCATTCAGAAAATTATGGGAAGTCCCTGGAGAAAGTTGTCTTTCAGAAGAGCAGTGGGAGCCATCATGCACCACTGCCCTCACGGGTACGCTAAATGTATCAACCCAGGAACATAATTACAAAGTAATTACCCAATGGTATAGAACACCAACTCTACTTCATAAAATCTTCCCCTCAGTACCAGACCAATGCTGGAGATGTAGGGCCCACTTGGGATTGATGCACCACATTTGGTGGGAGTGTCCATTTGTTTCTCCATATTGGAAAAAAATACACAACATAATACAGAGGCTATCATCATACCCCATCACATTTTCTCACCAACAGTTTCTTCTGCATCATTCTAACATAATGGGATATGCATATAAAAAATCTCTTGTTATGCATATGATAAATGCTGCAAGAATGTGTACCCCCCCCCTCCCTTCCCTATGGAGACAGACAAGACCACCATCTATCTCTGACTGGTGGACTAGACTAAACAGGATCCTAGAAATGGAAGAACCGATAGCCATTTCAGACAAGCGTCTACCCGCTTTCCATAAGATATGTATAAGATGGATTGACTTTAAAACGTCCGACCACTATAAAGAATTAGGAAGATAAATAACCCTGCTACATGGGATATTGTAGATCCTGCCCCTTATCCTCCATTGTGATAAACTTTTCTGGCAACTAATAATGACGGAGTCCTACACCCCCTTACCTCCCCGCACAATTCCATATTCCTATCCTTCCTTTCTAAACCCCTCCCCCATCCCCCCTTAGTTGACTTGTACTACGCTCCCTTACACAGTACACACCCATTAGACCTTTTCTAAGAGACCACTAGATAATCCAGAAATAACACTAAACAGCCAAAACACTATATACTTCCTCTTCCCAGACTGTCAACTACCACTTGTCACTTAAAAATTGCATATCTTTATCTTTCACCTATTAAAAATGTTTCTATATTCCCAAGCTCTTGGTCTATCAAAGCAACAATAATGCTATTTCACCGGAAAACTTACTCTACCTTGCTGTAACTATATAAATGTACATTTATTTTTTTCTGTTTTTACACTTGGATACTTTGAGATGTACTGTGTTGTTTTTTAGTGTTGAGCGAACCCGGACTGTAAAGTTTGGGTCCGTACCGAACTTTGAGGTGTCCGGGACCCGGACCCGAACCCGGACTTTTCACAAAAAGTCCGGGTTCGGGTCCGGGGTTCTGGTAGTTTTACTAAAAGTTCTGAAAATTTCTGTAAAAAAGTCCAGGAAAGTCCTAGAGGTCTGCAAAAGGAAGGAAAATGGGGGTAAGGGTCGGACAAGTACCCTACAAAGAAATGGGGACAGGGAAATAACTAAAAGCATTTTTAAAAAAAAATCAAAAATGGAGGTGGATGTGGACCATCTTCAAACTGTGTCTGAAAAGTTAAAAACTAAAAAAAAATTTTTACGAAAATCAATAAAGGGACAGGGGTAAAGAAACATCCCATGAACAGGCTGGGAATGGGGGTAAAAGGAAGGAAAACGTCTGGAGATCCTGAAAGGACCTGAAAAAATGTCTTTAAAAGTCTTGAAAATCATTTTGATGGTCTTGGGGCCT
>BLSH010413350.1:334991-349478 GCA_018402905.1 Glandirana rugosa | reverse complement strand
TTTCACACACAGTTTTTAGATGATTTTAGAACAGGGATAAAAGCCATATCCCTGTTCTAAAATCATCTAAAAACTGTGTGTGAAACTATAGCAGAGCGAAGCCATATCCCTGTTCTAAAATCATCTAAAAGAGAGGAGAGCAAAAAACAAAAACGGGGCTTCCAATGGTGAAGTACGTAGAGTAAAATGTTTATTAAAACAAAATGGATCAGTGTGATTGTTCAAAAGAACGGACACATAAGAGGCATAAAAACAACAACAAAAAGCTTCAAACAAAAACACAAGACACGTGGAACTAGGTGACGCCAAAAAACGCGCTCCTCCTTAGTTCTAAGAGAGCGGAAGCAACACGAGAGCCCTAGCCACCCGACGCATTTTACTCTACGTACTTCACCATTGGAAGCCCCGTTTTTGTTTTTTGCTCTCCTCTTCGGGATTCCTGCTATGGACGGATGTCATTCCTGGAGCCTTTAAAGTGATCCATCTACCTCTCACACCTGTACCCACCATCCATCTGGTAAGTGGGGTTTCTTTGGGCTACCGGGAGGACACGCATCCACACCTAGCAGTACCTTGTGCTTGTATAGTTTGTTGGCCTGGGTCAGGCCAGGGGAATCTGGTAAGTGGGACCACAGACCGACCTGGTAGACATTGCACAGGAGCTACAGACAAACCGGGATCATTGGTTTAATTTTTCAGCAATTTTGCACCTACATACAGAGATACTCCAATCCCTTAGTGGACTGTTAGTACTCCCAAGGGATATATTGCGGCAGTGCCTTTGAATATATTTAGCCTTTGCAACTGCTGTATAGGCACTATAATTGCTGTTTAGGCGCTATGATTCCAACTGAGCAGAAAGTGTAAATTTCTGGTCTCACCCAGGAGATAATGCACTTGCCATACATGAGAGATCCTTTCTATGTGTGAGTCAACTGCTCTATGAGCGCGGTACCTTTATATTTTGTCTACCGGGACTATTGGTTTAATTTAATTTTTAGCAACTTTGTACTTGTATATAGAGTTACACCATCCCCTCAATGGACTGTCAGCACTCCCGAGGGACATATTGGGACAGCGCCTTATGAATATGTTTAGCCATTGTAACTACTGTTTAGGCACTATAATCGCTGTTTAGGCGCTATGATTCCAACCGAGCAGAAAGTGTAAATCTCTGGTTTCATCCAGGAGATATTGCACTTGTCATACATGAGAGATCCTTTCTGTGTGTGAATAACTGCTCTATGAGCGCGGTACCCATATAATTTGTGTTTCATGTTTTAGTATAACCCACTACAGTTATACTTTTGAACCAGCAGCTCTATACCTTTACTAGTGTTTACCATAGGCGCGGATTTTCATTTGTACTAGAGTCTACACAAAAGCCAACAAACCAGACTCCTTTTTAGCCCTATCTCTTCGTAACCTTGAAAAACCCTGCAAGCCCATTCGTTTGAGGACTTCCTCGGATTCCTACACTAGCAATCCTATTAAAATTCTCCAACTTTTCCAAAAGCACCTATCAACCCTGTACTCTGCATCTCCTACCTCCAATGACCCTGCCCAAATATCAGACTTCCTAGACTCTCTGGAACTCCCTGCACTCACCACTACCCAACGAGCGCAAATCGACAAACCAACAACTGAGCTAGAGGTCAGTACTGCAATCAAGGCGCTCAAATGCAATAAGCGCCCTGGCCCAGATGGCTTCACAGCTAAATATTATAAACGTTTCATAGATAAGTTGGCCCCACTCCTAACTGAAGCCCTGAACTCTATTCTCAAAGGCTCGAACTTTACTCCTGACTCCCTTAGGGCCACCATATCTATGATCCCGAAACTTCAAACAGACGACACCTCGTGCACAAATTTCCGACCCATCTCTATACTCAATAATGACATAAAATTACTAGCGAAAATCCTGGCCACTCGACTAAACACACACATTGGCACCCTTATCCATAAGGACCAGGTGGGCTTTATGCCTTTGAGACAAGCTAGTGATAATGTCCGTAGAGTAGTACTTTTGACGCACTTAGCACGCTCATGCAAAATACCTACATGCCTCCTTTCTTTAGATATAAAGAAGGCCTTCGACAGTTTGTCCTGGCCATACCTACATTCTGTCCTACAAAAATGGGGTTTCAGCCCACATTTTCTGAAATGGACACTATCTCTTTATTCTAACCCTATGGCACTTATCACCTATGCAGGTCATCGCTCTGACCCCTTCCCCGTTAAATGTGGAACACGACAGGGCTGCCCACTCTCTCCACTCTTATTTGCCCTTGCGATGGAACCACTAGCCCGGAAAATCCGCGAAGACTCCAACATCAAAGGTCTGGAATCAGGAGGATATTATCACAAATTATGTCTCTTTGCGGACGATGTCCTAATTTTTCTCACATCTCCACTGATTTCCACGCCAAATCTTTTGAACATATTAACTAGATTCGCTAAAGTTTCCGGGCTGGTGGTCAATACCCATAAATCTAAAATCCTTAATATTTCCTTATCACCTTTGCAAGTAACACACCTACAAACAGGTTTACCTTTCTCATGGGCTCCTTCTACCCTAACTTACTTAGGCATCAAATTGACCCCTGATCTGGCTAGCCTATTCTCAGCTAATTACCCCCCCCCCCCATGCTACTTCACTTGACCAAACTTATGTCATCTTGGGCGAAAATTCCCCGAGCTTGGCTAGGTCACATTACAGCGGTGAAAATGGTAATCCTCCCAAAAATTCTTTATTTATTTAGAGTCCTCCCCATAGCAGTTCCTACATATTACCTGCGGATTTTACAACGTAGGACCCTTAACTTTATCTGGGGCAAAATTAGACGCCTAGTTTCTAAATCCATACTCTACCTCACAAAATCCCATGGCGGTTTAGCCCTCCCATTTTTCATCAAATATTACCAGGCGGCCCAGCTAGCTACTCTCACTAAGTACCACACAACCAAAGAAACCCCTCTTTGGGTCTCCCTAATGGATTGTGACCCCCTCTCAGTCGCTAATCTATTTTGGCTGTCACCTAAAGATCGTAGGACCATTCGCAACCCAGTCACTTGTCACTCCCTCCACCTATGGGACACTCTTAAATTTAAATATAAGTTGCAATCCCCGCATAATCCTCTCCTCTCCTACCTCCATAATCCCTCATTCTACCCAGCCTGGGAATCCCCATCCTCCTTTTGCAATTGGTCAGAAGCAGGCCTTATCCGGGCATATTCTTTCACCACCCCAGATACACTGGGGTCGAAAGATACTCTGATCCCATTTCCAACTCTCTCAACCACCCATGGCCTCCCCAGTACTGAACTGTTTTGTTACCTACAACTGAAACATTTCTTTACTCCATGTACTCGCTCTAACCCCTTCTTACCACACAAGTCAATATATGAACAGGCCTGTCATCGAGACCCACACATGCGGGAGCTTATCTCCCAACTCTATCTCCTTCTTTTAGACCCCCCCTCCACACACCTCCCTTTCCTATGCCTCCAAATGGGAGACAGATTAAGGCATACAAATAGAAGCGGCTAAGTGGAGAGTCATTTGGCTTGCCACCAAGTCAGCATCCCAGAACGTGATAGCCCCTGAGGCAAATTATAAAGTCCTCTTCCGATGGTAGCTAATACCAGCTCGGATTGCCAAATACCACACCTCATATCCGTCTTGTTGCTTCCACATATGGTGGAAATGCCCCATTATGCAAAGTTTTTGGAAAGAAGTTTTCTCTATAATCTCCAAGCTGGTTAACCAACCCCTGCATCCCACCCCAGAGGTTGCTTTACTCAATCGCAAACCCCCAGAGATCACAAACTGACAATTTAAACTCTTGCTGCAGATAACCACAGCAGCAAAACAAACTATAGCTAAGACCCGGAAAACTTCTTCCCTCTCCATCCTTGAGACCAAACATAGAATCACTAAGGCCATGATTCAGCCAAGATCGAAGCTACAATCCTTGATACCATCTACAAATTTAACCGCATATGGCAACCATGGGTACACCACTTCCTCCCAATAGATCTTGATACCAGCCTCCTTCTCCCATGATCTCACAATAATGGATGAATGCTCTATCTACCATCCCCATCTCTCTACTGCACTGTCCCCCCTCCCGGAAATTCTCCCCTCCTCCTCTTCTTTCCCACATCTGCTCCCCCTATCTCCTTTGCTTTCCCCCCTCCTGTCCTATCCTCTTAGCTCTCACTAAGTCTTCTTAATGTAATCTTTCCAAAAGTTCTCATGGTCCCCCTATCTTATGGCACTCCCACTCAGTCCACACACATGTCTACCACTTTATGTACTCAACCACCTAAAACCCATAGGCAATTTGACAAAGTGTATACCCCTTTGCCTTAACCACAATGTTCTATCGCCTTCTTGACAACCTCAGTTCTCAAAAGGCACTCATAAGAATCCTTCCCAACTGGGGAAACACAGTTATCAATCACTGCTCTAAGGCTTTGCTTTGACACCTACTCCAACCATACTTTCATTGCCCAGTTAGGAAACTCCACCAGTCCATGTCAAAGCTTACCCTCATACCCGTTATATTTAGAGCAATGGTGATTACATCGTAAAACTTTTTGTAGTAAAGTACATTGACGATAACTCGGGGTCATGAGGCCACCATTATCTTCTGTTTTCTTTTTGTATTCTTGTAAAATGTTATATGTTTGTACGGCCATTTGGCCGCCTTATATTTCCCAATAAAAACATTGAACAGGAGAATAAAGGGGCATATGTACTGGCCAAAAAGGATGGATCTTGGATTGCAGATAAGTACCCCCTCTTTGTGGCAGGTGTTGGACCATTTAACAGATGCATCAAGGGTTAAAAAAGCAGGGGCTGATATAGAGGAAGTAGGAAGTGGAGAAGGATAGTTGAGACTGATGGGAGTGAGACTGTGTGCTGCACATGTCTGAATTTTGGAAACCTTGGAAATTGTACTTTAAAGTGATTGTAAATGCTTTTTTTAAAATAACAAACAGGTTTATACTTACCTGCTCTGTTCAATGTAATTGAACAGATTGCCCCAAACATCCTCTTCTCTGTTCCACCACTGGCACTCCTCCTCTCCAGTGTGTGCCCTCATAAAGAGACTTTCTATGGGGGCACTCATGTGGGCTTACTCCTAAACCTTGTTGTTTGCATCTTTAGACACAGATAGCTGGACTTAGTCCCCCACCCTGCTCCCTCACCAATGGCTTTGGTTGACAGTAGTGGGAGCCAGTGGCTCAGCTGCCTCAGCAAAGCATGTGAGCCCGGAAAATGATAGGGGAGAAGAGCTGCAGACAGGCACAGCACTGGATTGAATGAGGGCTCAGATAAGTAAAATGGGGGGGTGAGGAGAGATAATGATGCCTAAACTTTTTTCCCTTAATGCAAGGCATGCATTTAGGTAAAAAAATGTTTAGGCTTTATAATCACTGTAATAAAAGTTCAACATGGTGTGCAATAACCATGTTTGCCAGTTTAACGATAAACTTTCATGAACTTTATTTTTCTAGACTACCAAAACAAACACTATAAATGGTTAGATATTACTGTCCCTTGTTCTACCGTTTTAAATGCAACCTTATGTCTATAAATTTATAGTCTCACTGTGAAATGAAATATAGATTTTATGTGTACCTAAATAAATTGTAATTAGGGATGCTATGTACAAAAGGATACAGTTCAAAACAGTCTTTCAGCTGGCATTGAAAAGACAGAACTTTTCATTCATGCTGTGAATTTCTGGTGACATTTATTTTACTTACAGACAAACTATGGGATAAAAACGTAGTTTTCAGAGTAAAGGTTCCAAGTTCTTAAGCACCCTGCTGGTATTAAGAAAACTCAGTGTGGTGTCTTGCAACTCTTTCAAAATTCTCCCAGCAAAACCCTACTGTGACAAAGTGTCAGCTTTGACAGATCAGTGTTCACTACTGGACAACTTTGAATTAATAAAGGTCAGAATAGTCAACAGGAACTGACTGCAATTGTACCTGCAAGAACATATATTCTGCATAAAAATGAATTTTATCTGAAAATAAAGGAAAAAAACTCACTGTTAGGAAAAATCCCTGTGTGTTAAGATTGTTCTGTAAAATAATTTTTGTTTATGAAATAGTTAATTGTGCATATACATGTATTGCAAGAATATGATTTTCTAAACAATAGTGTTAAATCATATTTTAGAGCAATCTGCTGAGTATATTTTATATCTTTGTGTTAATAATGTGTGATATTATTATTATTATTATTATTATTATACAGGATTTACTGTATATAGCGCCAACAGTTTGCACAGCACTTTACAATGTAGAGGGGGGGACAGTACAATTACAATACTGTTCAATACAGAAGAGACAGGAGGGCCCTGCTTGTGGAGCTTACAATCTAAAAGGAGGCGGTAGTAGCTGTGGGGGATGATCTGATGGAGGTGGCTAGGGTACAGTTCTTAGGTGGGTGTGGGATAGGCTTCCCTGAATAAATGATTTTTCAGGGATTGCCTAAAGGTGGACAGGGTAGAGGCTGACTGGACATACTAGGGCAGGGAGTTCCAGAGGATGGGAGAGGCTCTGGAGAAGTCCTGGAGGTAAGCATGGGAGGAGGTAACAAGGGAGCTAGAGAGCAGGAGGTCTTGGGAGGAGCGGAGAGGATGGCTTGGGCAATATCTGCAGATAAGGTTGGTGATGTAGCTGGGGGGATATTGTAGGTGGCCTTGTATGTTGCAGCTAGTATTTTGAATTTTATATGGTGGGGTAGTGGAAGCCAGTGAAGGGATTGGCAGAGAGAAGCAGCAGGCACAGATCAGTTAGTAAGGTGTATGAGTCTAGCAGCAGCATTTATAGTAGACTGAAGGGGGAGTAGCTTGTGTAGGGTAGGCCAGTGAGGAGAGAGTTGTAGTAGTCGAGGCAGGAAATAACCAAGGAGTTAATAAGTTGCTTTGTGGTGTTGTTAGTCAGGAAGGAGAGAATTCTGGAAATGTTGCAGAGGTTAAAGTGGCAAGATGTAGCCAGTGATTGGATGTAATTCAGTAAGTTTGTGATACATGAGGAGATTGAGGGGGTGAGTTAAGCAGTGGAGAGATAGATCTGGGTGTCGTCAGTATAGAGGCGGTATTTGAAGTCATGGGGGTTATCAACTGGACCTGGGAAGAGGTATAGAGAGAGAAAAGGAGGGCCCAAGGATGGAGTTTTGGGGTACCTTAACAGAAAGAAGAAGAGGTGTGGAGGAGATGGTGTTCTATCTGACACTGAAAGTGTGCTGAGATAGGTAGGAGGAGAACCAGGAAAAAGCAGAATCACAGAGGCCAAGAGAGTGGAGTTTGTTGAGCAGTAGAAGGTGATCAACTGTGTCGGAGGCAGCAGAAAGGTCCAATAGTATGAGTATGGAGTACTGGCCATCGGTTTTAGCAGTTAGTAGGTTGTTGGTGAATGCTAGTAGAGCAGTTTCAGTGGAATGTTGTGGGCGGAAGCCAGACTGTAGGGGAACGAGAAGGCTGTTGTCAGTGAGGTAGCAACTCATACATTTGTGGACAAAGTGTTCAAGAAGCTTGGAGGCAAATGGGATCAGGAAGATGGTTCTTAAGTTATTCAAACAGGTGGGGTCCAGTGAGGGTTTTTTTTTAAGTATGGGGTTAACCAGTGCGTGTTTGAGTGGGGAGGGAAAGGTGCCAGAGGAGAGGGAGAGGTTGAAAATGTGGGTTGGAGAGTTTGGGATAGAGCAGGAAGGTGGTTGCAGAAATTGTGAGGGAACAGGTGGTGAGGTGGGCCATGGAGAGGAGTTTGGCAACTTTCTCAGTGGTAGCAGGGCTGAAGGAGGAAAGTGTTGAGTGCGGTGTTGGACCCGATGTGTTGGTTGGGGGAGGAAGCTGGATGCTGGATATCTCATCACGAATTGGGGGGGGGGGGGTTATTTGAAAAAAAAATGGTAGCAATGTAAAAGATTCAAATAACAAACCTTGCTTTTATTAAATAGAATTTAACAAAGTTTGTTCAGCATGAATAACCCTGAATTCACTTAGAATGTTTTTCAAGATGAAAGGGTTAAACATTATTGGTCTAAGGGTTTGGAATAGACTACTTTCTTTGTCAACTGCAAGTGTGAGCATTCAAATGTTTTTTGCAAAAGCACAATTGCAAAACGACATGGTGTTATAATAAAGGAGAACTGTTGACTGTTAAAGTGGTTGTCAAGGAAAAAAAAAAAAACACCTGCAAGACAAAAGCATAATGAGCTAATATGCATTGCATACTAGCTCATTATGAAATGCTTACCTTAGATCGATGCTGTGACCGGCGTCATGTTCACGGTGTCTTCTTCCGGGATCGTGGGCTCCAGCCAATCACAGTGTGGACTCCAGCGCTGTGATTGGCTGGAGCCACGCTGACGTCACTGCCAGGCACGAGGCACACTTAGTGAAGAAACAGCCCAGTTGGGCTGTTTCTTCACTGCACATGTGCCGATGATGTCGGCACAGGCATCTACACTGTATATCTCCTAAATCGTGCAGATTTAGGAGATATGCTGGGTACCTACAGGTAAGCCTTATTATACACTTACTTGTAGGTTAAAGTGGTTGTCAAGAGTTGGCAACCACTTTAACTGGATGGAAAAATAACAATGAGAATTATTTCTTGGCAAAAGCTATACCAGCAAAGAATGGACTTTGAATAAAGCATAGAGTCAGACATGTTTTCTTCTTGAGTCAATAAAAATAGGTTCTTACTATGATCGCCTCCCACAATGCATCCTGGAATAAGGAATTTTTCATGGAGATCAGTATAACACTGTCATGACTTTTACCATGTGACCAGAAATGCGACCAACAATAAAATAGAATATACTGCCAATTTTTTTTAACAAAAAAATGCCATTTACCTTCCTTGCTCCTGTGCAGTCAGGTCCCCTCTGTACACTGACACTTCAGGGATCATTCTGAGCCATTTCTGCTGAATATGGCCTCTGACCAGTGATGTTATAGATACATATCTAGTTAAAGGGGACTCATTTCTTTAAACTCCTGGGCAATATCACCAATGCAGACATTCTTGGAGACCGGAAAGGTTTCAAGGCAAGAAATATGTCACCAGCGTCAGCACATCAATTCAATCCATTCATACAGTTCAGTATAACAATAGTAAAAAATAACCTGCATGTACTGAGAGGTAGTCTTAAAATGCAACCAGCAGGCCTAAGTCTTCGTAAGAGGAGATTCTTTCTTTTCCAAGAATTTTATTGGATTTTACAGAGAAATAAAACATATCAATAAAACATGGGTAATCAAGTACATAGCATTACGGGAATAATGTGTTATTGCCATAACCCAAGGCAGTGCTCGGTTCATACGTGACTATATGAGATTTAGCAGCTATATAGCTGTGGAAGAAGTAGAGAAAGGGGCTATTTGGGAAGGTGAGGAAGAGAAAGGCAGTTAAGGGATTGCAAAGGGATTAGAGGGAGTGTCCAGGTGTCGATTGTGATGTTGTGCTTGTCAGAGAATCTTGGAAATGGTTCCAGCACACCCATGTGTGAGTAAATTTAGATGGGTTATCACACGCAACACTGATCAGCTCTTCCATTTCAGCTGTTTGTCTGACCCACGTTAACTAAGTGGAAAGTTAATGTTTTGTAGTAGATGGATTTTGGGAGGTATGATGTATGATGGGACGGGGTTGAAATCAAGTGTAAGTGTGGTTATCATAGATCTTAAATGCACCATGTTCCACAACAGGAGCATCAGATGTGTAGCAGCGTACCGGGTTTGGATCCACAACTCCAACATAGGAGGGATGCCGAGGGTGAGAATTTGTGAAGAAGCATGGGCGTCCTATACCATCCTGAGAGTAGTTTATAGCCTATTTCCTGTGCTGTGATGTTCACTGAACCTTTGTGTGTATGAGTGAGAATTCTTTCCCAATTGTCATCTGTGAAATGAATGTCAAGCTGTTTTTCTCAGGTCTGACATATTTTGCTGGCTTTCAGGGTGACAGAGAACAGGAGGGCATATAGTAAATAAATCAAATGCCGTTGCGTTGTGGGCCTGGAGCAAACAGTTTCAAAAGAAGTGTGCGGAGGATGTCAGCCAGGAGGAAATTTTGGGAGGTTAAAACAGTGTCTTAATTGACACAAGTCCAGAAGGGAAAGGTGAAGTTACGAGTCTTGTTCTGTAGTGCCTCATAGGATAGAAAGGAGCCGCTGTGAAAAAAGTGTTTTGTAGAAACCTGTTGGTAAGGCCAGATCTCTCTTAGGAATTGATTGGACATGCCCGTAGAGAAGTCCAGGTTGTGTTGAAGGGGGGTAAGCGGGCCTAGGTGGGAAGAGAGGTCATATGGTTTACAAGCTGCCTGAAAACATTGCAAGGAACTTACCTTTGGGTGATCTTTGTACTCTGTAGGTGTATGTTGCATAGGCAACCAAGGGATCGGTTGTATAGGTGTCGCAGAGCTCTAGCTGGACCCATGCTTTATCTGTTCTGATGCGAGTTCCAATCCACAATATTTGTGAATGTTATGCAGTCCAATGCCTCCTTTTGATTTGGCTAGAGTGAGCGTAGCATAGCTGAGTTTAGGGTGTTTATGCCTCCAGATAAAAAGAGCACATGCTCTGTGGTATGCCATAAAGAAAGCCGTGGGTAACTGAATAGGTACTGTTTTTAGCATATATAGGAGGCAGGGGATTATGTTCTCTTTTTTTTAAAACATATTTTATTAGGTTTTAGAAAGACAGAACAATTGAAACAGGTGCAACAATTGCCAATATGCCGAAGAATATGATCTAAACAAGGTTAGCTATAAAGGCAAAATATCATAATATATTTCTCAAATAGTACTTGTGGGTTAAAAGAGGCAAAGTATAAAAATTAAAGAAAAGATGGAAAAGTGAGACCTTTGCGTCTGGCTCAGGAGCAAACACTAGGGTCAATGTCCTAAATGTTGACTAGCATAGGTCAAGAGTAAAGACTAACACATCAGAACAACAGGTTAGCTGTCTAGGCTTAATATCTAAAGGGCTCTTATAATGGGGGGTGGGGCTAGAGGGAGTTTGACGTAGCATCTCCATGATAGTCAGGGACTGAGATCATCTGATTTTCTAAAGAGGTTTGGCTGGAGTCAGGGTTGTAGTGAGTAGAGTGCCAGATCTCATAAAGATAGGTGATCGCAGGGATACTTGATCGTGTGATTGGAAGGTCACATTTATGAATTCCTGCCATCACTGGGAGAAGTGTTTGTCAGAGCCCATTTTGTGGGACCATATCTCTAGTTGTGCTCTGTACAGCAAAAGTTTCAGTTCCCGTTATAGACGGGGGTTGCAGTGATATCCATTGCTTGGGAATAGTTCTCCATATCGTGAGAAGACAAATGTAGAGCCATTGAGGGAGATGTCCAGGTTGAGAGAAGGCATGGACCCCATGATCTAGGGTGTTTTGGTTTAATCTGAACAGCATGAGGATGGGGTCTTTAGGTATTGCGACCCTGGTTATGCCTATCACGTAGGATTGGACCTGATTCCAGAACTCTGCTATTAATGGGCATGACCATAGACAGGGGAGAAGTGTAGAGCATTGTTCCTTGCAAAGAAGCAATGTTTCTCCCCTGGCGAGTCCTGTGGGGTGATGTATGGTATATACGTCCTATGTAGTAGTTTAAATTGTGTTTCTCATCGCTATTCATTTGTTATTAATTTCAAGGTTGTTCTGTAGCCTTTTAGTAATAAATGAGGAAGGTTGTCTAGTGAAAAGTCTTTACCCCAAGTTTTTGTGGTTGTGTGTTCCAGCAGTTTGGTGAAAAAAGGTAGGAGGGGGTTATAGACCTCCAATGTTGAGAAATTTCGAGCTACTATGAGCTTGTCTATGAAAGTAGTTTGGAACCTGAGAATTAGTTTAGGGGATATTTTGTTGACAAAAGTTTAAAGTTGCATGACATGGAAGATATGGTTGTCTGGAAGTTCAAAGTCAGATGCAATGGTATGGTAAGGTTTGAGCCGACCATTAGCAGTGTCGTAAAGAGAGGTAATGTTTGTTAATCCCTTGAATTTCCATGTGAAGAATGCTTTATGTTGGGTAGCTTGTGGGAACATGGGGTTACCCAGTATCGGTAGGTAAGAAGAGATATGTGGGGAGACCCCCAAGCGCTTTCTGACTTCCCTCCAAGCAATGACCGTATCTCGAATGAGAAGATTCTGGCGTAAGTTATAAGGGAGCAAATTTAAGTTGCTATGAAGCATAGACAGTAAATCGTAAGGATGTGCCATAGTCGACTCCACCCCATAGTAAGTAAACTTTTAGCCCTGAACTATCCAGTCTAGGCCTAGATGAAGTAAGCAAGATAAGTTATACAACCTGATAAATGGGAGACCTGCCCCCCTTCGCTCTTCAGGAGATATTGTTTCGCTAAGCTAATGCAAGGTCTCTTGCGGTGCCACAGGAAGGCTGAAAGAGCTCTATTAATCTTTTGTAGATCTTTGTGTTTAAGTAGTAATGGTATTGTTTGCAATGAGTACAGCATTCCTGAGAAGCTGACCATCTTATAGCGGTGGAATCTTTCGAAGAGCGAGGTTTTAATACCCATGGGGTGCGGTAGCACCTCACTTTTAGTGAAGTTGATTTTTAATCCTGAGTATGAGCAGAAGGTGTTAAAAGTGTGTTTAATCAGGGGGGTGTCATCCTGGGGGTTGGATGCGAATATTAAAATGTCATCCGCAATTTTCTATTATGTGACACTTACCTGCATTGGAAGCCCGCACTGTCCCCGCTCCAGGCTGCATCAATTTTCGCCCCTCTTCCTTCCGGGGCCATGGACTTCAACTCTGTGCAATGTCACTCCCACACATGTGCGCTGGAGCCGCCAATTGTGGCATAATCTCAGTGGAGCAACGGCACATAGGCAGTTTCTTCACTGCGCATGTGCCTGATGACATCGGCACATGCAAGTACACTGTATATCTCCTAAACCGTGCAGGTTTAGGACATATGCAGGGAACCTACAGGTAAGCTCTATTATAGGCTTATCTGTAGGTGAAAGTGGTTGTCCAGAGTTGACAACCACTTTAAAAAGTAGGGGCATTAGGGGGCATCCTATTCAGGTGCCCTTGTTGAGGGGGGTGGGATCCAAAACTAGGCCTGCTGCCACTATCCTGGCTGAAGGAGATGCATATAGGCCGTCTATAAAATGTAAAAATGAGCCTGAAAAGCGACACTTTTCAGAGACTAATGCTAACCATTTAAAGCTTACATTGTCAAAAGCCTTCTCGGCATCTAAAGTAACAATTGCAATATCTTTAGTTGGGTGAGCTTTGGAATGTTCTAGGATTGCTAGTACTTTTCTAATATTTGAGGAGGCTGAGCAGCCCTTAGCAAAACCTGTCTGTGCCTGGTGTATCATGGTTAGAAGGATAGTGGCTAGTCGCGAGGATATGATTTTGGAGAACAGTTTGGATTTGAGGTTGAGTAAAGAAATAGGAGCCCAGCTCCATGGGGTCTTTGCCCTTCTTGGCTAATAGTTTAATGTAGGCCTGTTGTCAGGAAGGAAGATAGGCCCCTCTCCCAAATCCCATTAAACACCCTGTGCAAAGTTGGTGATAGGAAGCAGCGAGTCAATTTATAAATTTCAACTGAGAGACTATCAGGTCCTGGTGATTTGTTGCTAGCCAGTGATGCGATAGCTTCCTTGATCCACTTCTGAGAGATGGGGGCATTCAGAGTGAAGAGTTGTTCTGGGGAGATCTGGGAGAGTATGGTTGAATCTAACAAGTGTTTAGCTTGTGTGGTATCTAAGGTATCTGCAGCGTATAGGGTCATGTAAAAAGTTTGTAAAGTTTATTAATCTCCAAAGGGGGTGATGATACATGACCCTGATGATCTTTTAACCACTTACCAACCGGAAGGTTTTGCAGCTTTAGGACCAGAGCACTTTTTGCGATTCGGCGCTGCGTCGCTTTAACTGACAATTGCGTGGTTGTGCGACGTTGCACTCAAACAAAATTTGCGTCCTTTTTTTCCCACAAATACAGCTTTCTTTTGGTGGTATTTGATCGCCTCTGCGTCATTTCTTATCGCCGCTATAAACAAAAGATAAACACCCTTTTTTTCCTGCGTTTAAAACAAACTCACGTTGCAGCGTGTTGGTGCGTTAACAGTCAATTTCGCTGCGTCGCGGCTTAGCGTTTTTCACGAGACCAGGATTTCGACGTTTTGGAAGGCCAACCATTCACCAATTTTCTAGTAGTCCCAGTACATAGTAGTGGGGGAAACCTCTAATTATTTGAAATGTTTGAAAAATGTACTGGGATATGCGACGTCTATGGAATCTATGGTGTGTTCGATTTGTGAACAATCTAAGTTGGTATGAGAGGGTCTAGAGGGGTCTTGTTGAGAAGTGAGACTTACGGGGGTAGAGAGTCTTCACCTAGTTCCTTCGATAGCGTAGTGACCGATCGTTGTTTAGTGGTCCTGGACTATCAGAGAGTCAACTTTAAATATTT
>BLSH010413350.1:310554-324210 GCA_018402905.1 Glandirana rugosa | reverse complement strand
CTTTGATAATAAAAAAACAGAAAATATTTTTTGTAAAAAAATTGGTGTTAGAATAACTTTAAAACATACCCTTGAATATATATATATTGTGTTGAAAGTGTTCTTGTGCTTTATATGAAGTGTTCATGTGCTGAATATGGTTTCCCATAAAATGGTGATTGATTGTGATTAAAATAACATAAGCGTCCGTAAATGTCCGTAAAAATCTTATTATATAGATTTATAATGCTCCAGAAAAGCTGATCACTAAATGTGCAAACGGTGTACTATGCCCTTGTAAACATTTTGTGTAAAATCATTTATGTGCAAAAACAAATAAATAAATGTATGCAGCCCGTAAATGTCCGTAAAATATATAGTGTCTGTAAAAGTCCGTAAAAATAAAATTATGTACTAAAGAGAAAATGTGCAAAGCAGCAACTTTTGGGTAAAAAGTGGCAAGGTTTTGTAACTCGGGAGTGATCCCCACAGTTCTACAAATAATCCTGGTAGCCGTAAACCAACTTCTCAAAACTGGTAGTATTATGCTGATCCGAGAACCAATCAGAGATGCCCAAACTGGTGACTTTTGTGCTCCACTTGTAGTAGCAAGGTGACATCAACTTGTGCTCCCCCACATGTGTCCCCACTTACTTACTTACCTGTAGGGGTGAGGAGACTTCGGTAAGTGGGGACACATGTGGGGGAGCACAAGTTGATGTCACCTTGCTACTACAAGTGGAGCACAAAAGTCACCAGTTTGGGCATCTCTGATTGGTTCTCGGATCAGCATAATACTACCAGTTTTGAGAAGTTGGTTTACGGCTACGGTTACGGTTTTTTACAAAAAATATTTTCTGTTTTATTATCAAAGGCAGCGCCATTCCTGTTTATATCTGTTTTACATATCTTATACAGAGCTGTGTTCCTTCCGGCCTCGGTCTATTGTCGGAGAGTGGTTGTGGGGACTGGACTTAACAGTAGCCCAGTTTCCCTTGCTACAGATAGAAAACGCTGGGACTGAGTTATTTAAGTGATTTTGTTTGCTCTGGGGTCAGAAAGCCAAGGCTGCCATCGCTCATAGAATTTCTCCAGGGAGAGGTGTGCTTTAGAGTAGAGGAACTCCATCAGCAATTGGTCGTTCAATATTACAATCGTTTGTTGTATAGTAGGGGGGAGGCCTCTTTCCATACTCTGATTATTGAGAGGTGAGCTGCAGCAAGAATGTGAGTGATTATGGAGTGTAATTTTGGGTGCCACTCACCGAGACCAAGGCCAAAAAGAGCCAGCTGTGGTGTCATCCTGGAGCGTTGCTTCGTAATTTCTTCAATTAACTTGGCTATGTCTTTCCAAAATTGAGTGATGTGTGGGCAGTCCCACAGAATATGTTGTGTGTGTTCTTGTTGGTTACAGTTCCTCCAACAGTTCCTGGTGTGGGATGGGTAGATCTGAGCCAGTCGTACAGGGGTGTAGTGCCAGCAGTGTAGGATTTTCAGGACTGTTTCCCAGTGTGAAATGTTTCTTGAGAATTTCAAAGAGGCTTTTATAGCTTGTTGCCAATCTGTCCTCCCAATGTAAGATGGGTGTTGGTTTTTCTTCATTTTTTTGATTCATCAGTGTGTTGTAGAACATCGATATGCTTCGTTTTTTGTTACTAGTGGAGTTGAGGAGTGCAACAATTTCTGTTGTGAGGGCGTCCTTTGAGAAGCTGATGGAGGAGAGAGAGTGTCTGATACTGAGGTAGGTGTAAAAGTCTTTATTTGGGATGTTGTAGCGCTCCTTAAGTTGGGTGAAGGGTATGAGTTGGTGTTGCTGAAAAAGGTGACCAACAGATTCGATGCCTAACGTTACCCATCTCTGTATTGGTAGGTCAGGTGTAATTAGAGCTAGAGCAGAGAATGGTAGGTGCTGCAGCACCTGTGTATGTAGGTTTGGAGCTATCTGCCTCACGGCTTTCCATACTGAGATTGTTGCATTCACAGTGGGTAAGAAGGATCGGGAAGGGTGGTATCTCAGCCAAATTGCCGAAAGGAGTTGATGCGGATTGTCTGAGAGGTCTACTTTCTCAATATCCATCCATCTTTGCGTTTCTGATGACCTCCAGAGGGTTTTTGTCTGAGCTAGTATGGTGGCTCTGTAGTAATTTTTCAGATCCGGGACCCGTGGGCCAAAGAGGGATCTGGGGGCTCTAAGCAGGGTGGCTTTGATCCTGGGTTTGCGTGATGCCCAGATAAATTTATTGAGTGTGGCTTGAAGTTTTGCAAGATCTGTTTGTAATATTGTGATAGGTAGAGTCCTGAAGAGATACAATACGTGGGGTAGCAAAAACATTTTGGAGAGGGTGATTCTCCCTGCCCAAGAAGCTGATGTGTTGAGAAGAGTCTTTGAGGTGCTCTGCAATGTCTGCTGTAATGAAGATATGTTAATACGCAGGATCATGTCTATTGGGGAGGTCAATTTGATACCTAAGTACGGTAGTGAGGATTCTGGTGCCCAGGAGAATGGAGAGGAATCTGTTATGGAGGTTCTGATTTGTTGTGGGAGGGCAATTCCTAGCATAGAGGATTTAGAGTGGTTAATTTTGTACATAGATATTAGGCCGAATGCATTTAGTAGGTCACATAGTGCGGGTAGGGATGTAGCTGGTTCAGTGATACAAATGATTATGTCGTCCGCATAAAGACCTATCTTCTGTTGGTTTCCTCTGATCTCAAGGTCTTGTATGGAGGAGTGTTCCCGGACGGCCTGGGCAAGCGGTTCAATGGATAGGGCAAAAATCAGGGGGGATAAGGGGCAGCCCTGTCTAGTCCCATTGGTGATAGGGAAGGGTGAGGATAGGAGTCCTGAGGTTAGGACTCTAGCCGAGGGGGTAGAGTATAGACTTAATATAGCATTCAGGAATGTTCCTTGGATCCCGAATTTTCGCAAGGCTAGGGATAAGTATGACCAGTCGACCCTGTCAAACGCCTTCTCCGCGTCTAATGAGATCAGCAGAGAAGGCGTTCGACAGTGTTCCGCCCAGGCAATAATGTCAATGAACCTTCTGGTAGCATCAGATGTTTGCCTATGTGGTATAAAGCCCACCTGGTCCGGGTGAACCAGGTCAGGCATGTATTTGGCTAGGCGGGTGGCCAGTAATTTGGTGTAGATCTTAAGATCTGTGTTCAATAAAGAGATGGGCCTGTAGTTTGCTGGGCTTTGGGGGTATTTACCTGCTTTATGTATAGTTGTAATGGTTGCCTCCAATGTTTCTGAGGGGATCTGCCCTGTCTCTAGGAAATTGTTGAGGGTGTCGCATAGGTGTGGGGTCAGCTGGTCAGAGAAGGTTCTGTAGTATTCATTGCCAAATCCATCAGGGCCTGGTGCTTTATGCAGGGGAAGTTTTTTTATTGTCTGATTAATCTCATTGTGTGTAAAGGGTCTGGCTAAGGATGCAAGTTGTGTTGTGGAGATGGAGGGGAGTTGTAATGGGTCCAGGAAATCATTTATTTGTTGTGGAGTAGGTTTGGGATCTTGGGGGTTTTGTTTTAAATTATATAATTTGGAATAGAAGGAGCTAAAACAGTCCGTGATGTCTTTTGGGTTCATTCGTTTTCGGCCATGGTCATCTACCAGGGATTCGATCCTGTTTTGTATGGCTCTTCTCTTATATTGTTGTGCCAGGAACTTACCTGGTCTGTTTGTCTGGGAGTACCATGAAAGGCGTAAACGCCTAATGTAAAAGTCGTGACTCTTTTGGAGGAGAGAGCTAAGGTCGTTTCTTAATTTATTGAGGGCTGTGAGTGCGGAATGTTTGGGGTCTCTTTTATGAATGGATTCTAGGTCTCTAATCTGAGTTCATAGGTCGTTTAGGGTTTTATTCCTCTTTTTTTTCTCCTGGGCACCTATTTTTAGGAATATGCCTCTTATCGTCGCTTTGTGGGCATTCCACAACGTGGCTGGGTTTTGATCCTGCGTTGACATAAAAAAATAAGCGAATTGCGGATTTGACCTGCTCCTGATTCCCCTTGGCATCAAATAAGGCGGGGTTTAGACGCCATAAATTATTTCTGGGTGCCTGGGGATTCAGTTGGAGGGTTATTGCCACAGGGGCATGATCTGACCAAGTGATACTACCTATGGAAGATTTTGTAATTTTTTGTAGGAGTGCTTTGGAGGTCAGGAACAGGTCAATCCTAGAATAAGATCTCTGCGAGGACGAGTAGAAGGAGTAATCCCTTTCAGCGCCATGCAGACATCTCCTGGGATCATGAAGATCCTCTTGAGAGATGAGAGATGATAAAGCTGTAGATCTTCTCCGTTTTGTATTGGAGGAGTCTATGAGGGGGTCGATGACTTCATTGAAATCTCCACAGAGGATGAGTTGGTCTCTGGGGACATGTTGAATTTTTTGGAGAACCGATCTGTAAAAGCGTTTTTGGTGGGTATTAGGGGCATATATGTTTGCTATGACCACTGGTTGGTTGTTGAGAAAGGCAGACAGAATTATAAATCTGCCTGATGGATCTTGCTCTAAGTGGGTGAGTCTGAAGGCGACCGATGCACTGATCGCAATCATGACTCCCTTTTTTTTTTGATCTGAGCGCGCATGAAAGCATGTTGGATATAGCCTGTTTGAGCATTTGGGTGGGTTGTTTTCAGTGAAATGTGTTTCCTGAATACACAGGACATCTGCTTTTTGTGTATTGGCTTCTCGCCATAGTAGCGAGCATTTGAAGTGGCTGTTTATTCCCTGCACATTTAGGGATACAATTGTGAGGGATATGATATCTTGGGGAGGAAATAATAATTAACGACTAGATAAGATAATTGTAGAACAGTGATATCTCCTATCACTGTTTTTAGAACAGTGATCTGGCTTCTCCACCGCTAATTGATAGTTTTCACACACAGAAGATAATTTTAGAACAGTGATATCTCATCTTAAGATGATTGTAGAATGTACAATCATCTTGAAACTGTGTGATAAAAGTATAAATTAGCTGGGAGAAGCCAGTCACTGTTCTTAGAACATTGATCTGGCTTCTCCACCGCTAATTGATAGTTTTCACACACAGTTTGCAGATGTTCTAAGAACAGGGATATGGCTTCTCCCGGCTAATTTATACTTTTCTCACACAGTTTTAAGATAGTCCACATCCACCTCCATTTTTGATTTTTTTATGTTCATTTTTTTTTTTAATTATTTAAAGTTATTTCCCTATCCCCATTTCTTTGTAGGGCACTTGTCTGACCCTTACCCCCATTTTCCTTCCTTTTGCAGACCTCTAGGACTTTCCAGGACTTTCTTACAGCCATTTTTGTGCCTAAAAGTTCGGGTCCCCATTGATTTCAATGGGGTTCGGGGTCCGGGTCAAAGTTCGGGTTCTGTCCGGACCCGAACCTGAACTTTGTCCCGAAGTTCGGCCGAACCAGCAGAATCCGAACTTCTAGAAGTTCGCTCAACTCTAGTTATGATCTCTGACCAAACTTGTAGCAGAGGGTGAACTAAAGTAAGTTTGTCTCTCCCTTGCTCAATTAAGGAGTGCACAGCAGCAATGCAATCCAAGTTCTTGTTGTGAATAGGCTGAATACTGCTGATAAAAGGAACATGTACAATGTTTCAGCAACCATCCCAAAAATACAGCCTGGTAAAAAGTAAATGGAGGAGTGAACACATCATGGCCCTGAGAAGTAAACTGAAATAGTAGCTTAGAACATACTTGAATCATGGGTTGTACTTTGCTAAGGGAGAATATGCCCTCTACGGCTAAGGCATGTGCTGTCAGAATACTTCCCAACAGCTCCTCCTCAGTGAGATCCTCCCAAAGAAAATGACAATAATCTTGGTCTTCTGCTGCAAGCTGCACATGCCAAATAACCTTTGCTCTAAGCATTCTGACAAAGCAAAAGCAAAATACTCAAAGCAACTGGTTCCCAATTTCCAAGTGTAGCTGACCTGGTCGTTAGTGGTGTCACTATTATGTCAGGATTCAGCAGCTTGGCAGACCAGACACGTAGCTACACCAGGAAACTGAGACCAAGCAAGTATATAACTTAAAAAGGTGAGATTTATTTACAGTGCACAGTAATAAACAAACACAGCAAACAGTGAACATAACAAACCCCAGCAAACAAAAACCAAAACCTGACAAAAACACTAACACCTACACTGCAGACTAAAGCTGGCTCTGGACAAGGGTACAGGGTATACAGGGAATCAAAGTGGATACAAGGCAGGGAGACAGCACAAGGCATGGGACAAGAAGCAAGGCGGAAAGAAATAGGCAAAGCAGGATCTCTAGCAGCAGAAAGGCGAACTGAATAGTGATGTATTTAGTGAAGAGGGAACTGGCCTTAAATAGCCACTTCCCAGCTGAACCCGGGTGTGACTGACTCCCACAGCCTGCTGGCTCTTGGAAGGCCCCTGCTGGTGGACACTGGAACTGCTCAGCCTCTGACAGCTAAGGGGCACCTGCTGGTGGACACCGGAACTGCGGTCCATAGGTCTGGAAGCTACAGTGCCACCAACAGGTGAAACCATTCCTGACTATATATTTATATATATATATATATATATATATATATATATATATATATATATATATATATATATATATATATACACAATGTATTGAGTGTGCACTATATATCTGTACATAAGATATATAGTACACTCGACCTGGTGTATTAAAATATATACAGCCTGATATATATATATACACACAATGTATTGAGTGTGCACTATATATCTGTCAATACGGTCCCTAAAGGAGGGCAAGCAGCCTTGTGTCTTCAGTGAAAGGTGGCGGATGTGGGGCATCCTCTGCAGGCGGGTAATGCTTGTCCTTTTTTTCTGCTTTTGGACATGCTATTAAGCCACAACATGCAGAAGAGTTGGTGGAGTGGATAACAAAGCTGTTCTCATCCTCCTCATCCTCTGTCACCCAGGCTCGTACAAGTTTGCCTTCCAACGCATCTGGCAAAGCGGCCTATTCCACTGCATCTTTGTCCACAGTTACTCCTTCTGTAGCCCCACCATCATGCACGGAGGAGTCACCTGAGTTGTTCGACCATAGTGTCGTTTACGTGCTCATGGAGGATGCGCAGCAGTTTGAAGGCTTTGATGTCGGTTCCCAGGTTGAGGAAGGGAGTAGTGTGAGCCTAGAGACAGGGGGTGCCACAAAAGGACAAGAAAGAAGCAGTCATGTTCCCCCAGCTGCAGCATACTGCCAAGTTTGCTACAGTGCCAAGGAGGGAGGGGATGATGAAGACACAGACTGTACTTGGGTGCCTGAGAGAAGAGAGGAGGACGGTGAGGAGGAGGATGCCCAACTCCAACAAGGCAGGATGTCCTTCAGGGGCCAGCTTAAGGGCAGCCACCCAATTGTATCAGACTACAGAGCTCCACAAGTGCAGGGGTGCTGCTGCCTCCCCGCAGAAATTTCTTTGGTGTGGGCATTTTTCAGCACATGGTCAGTAGATCGCACCGTTGCCATTTCCAATCTATGTCTTTAGCTGGTCAAGTGTGGTCAGGACTCCAGCCACTTGGGCACTACTGTCTTGACAAGACATATGATGACCACCCATGCAGTCCGTTGGCAAGAGTACCTGAAGAACCCACACCAGAAAACAAGACGGGCTCCTCCTTGCTCCTCATCTGGGATCTCAACTCCTACTATACCTGCAGTCCTCTCCAAAACCTGCACTGAGAGGAATGAAGGTGTAGCTATGCATGCCACAACTAGTACTTGCAACCAATCTGCTAGCAGTACACCAACAGGTGAATTCAGCAGGCAAATATCCTTACCCCAGTTGCTAAACCATAAAAAGAAATACTGTCCCAGCCATCCACATGCTCAGCATCTTAATGCTAGCTTGGCAAAATTGCAAGCACTCCAACTGCTGCCTTTTCAGCTGGTAGACTCTGCCCCCTTTCATGAATTTGTGGAATGTGCTGTCCCACCCCCTCCTCTTCTTCTACCTCTGTGGCCTCTTCTGCAGAATTGTCCTCTGAACCTGCAGTGCTCCCTAAGCATTCAAGGGGCTATGCAAACAGTCAGGCTAAAAGATGCCATGTGGTGCTTGAGTTAGTGTATCTTGGGGACAGGAGCCACACTGGGGAAGAGATTATTTCAGCTCTGCGGGGGCAGGCTCAGAAGTGGCTCATGCCACGGCAGCTTGAGCCAGGAATGGTTGTATGTGACAATGGCACCAACCTTCTCTCTGCGCTCCGACTGGGACAATTGACACATGTTCCATGCTTGGCACACGTCTTGAATTTGGTGGTGCAGCGTTTCTTGACCAGGTACCCAGGCTTACCAGATATCCCGAGGCAGGCCATAAAAGTCTGTGGTCATTTCCAACATTCATACAATGCCAGTGCCTGGCTTGGCTGACATCCAGTGGGAATTCAACCTGCCCAACAACCGTCTCATTTGTGACATGCCCACCAAGTGGAACTCAACATGCAATGGTAATGCTGCAGTGGCTGTACACACAGCAGAGGGTCATCAATGAGTACGACTGTGAGCATGGCACCAGGACAAGCTCAGGGGAGCTTGACTTTTTTGCCACATCAGTGGCTAATGACAAAGTGTGCATGCACTGTCAAGTCACCATTTGAGGAGGCCACAAGGATGGTGAGCAGTGACAATGCATGCATCAGTGACACTGTCCCACTAATATTCCTTCTGGAGCACACGCTTCGTGAAATCATGGACAGGGCACTTGAGGCAGAACAGAGGGAGGAAGAGGAGGACTTCCTTTCCTCTCAAGGCCCCTTTTATGCAGAGAGCATTTCTGCAGAGCCGCCAAACACATGGGAGGACGAAGAGGAGGAGGATTGTGTCAGCATGGACGTGGAGAATAATACACAGCAGTCTTCAAGGGATCATGATATTTAGGCCCCAGAAACCCAAGGAGTTGTACATGGCTGGAAGGATAATGTCATCCTCAGTGACCCAGAGGACACTCATGCCTCCACAAACGTATGCTGCATGGGCTCTCTGTTTCTGAAAAGCCTGCGAAAAGACTCTAGGATTCATGATATCAGGGAGAGAGATCATTACTGGCTGGCAAACCTTCTTGATCCACGTTACAAGGGTAAAGTTTCAGAACTCATCCTGCCTGCACAGAGGGTGCAGAGGATGAAACATCTTCAGGATACCTTGAAGAAAATTGTGCGACACATTTTCAGACACTGGGAGGTTACCATGTCCTGCTGCTGGCCCTGGTCGTTCAGAGGCAGAGCGGTGGAGAAGGTGGTCGGCTGAGCGATGCCTTTAAAAAAAATTTCAGTCCTCAACACCAAGGCCTGATAGGTTCAAGAAACCATCATCAGCATCTGCATTATATGGTACAGGAATATATAGGGGCAAGAGCAGACTTAAAGACCTTTCCAACTGAGCATCCACTAAGTTACTGGGTCTTGAGGATGGACCACTGACCGGAACTTGCTCAACATGCAATTGAGCTACTGGCCTGTCCTGCATCCAGCGTGTTTTCTGAATGGACATTCAGTGCTGCTGGAGGGTTCGTAACTGATAAAAAAAAACAACAGCCAGTTTTTGACAAGTCCTTTATTTTGTAAAATAGCTTTTTTGTTCTATCTTCTTATAAAACAACTGTTATTGTGAAGACCGCCCATTCTGGGAGACGCACAGGGGCTGGATTGCAGCAGCGGGGAGATCGGCGGAGGTGGGTGAAGAAAAAGAAGGAGATGAAGATTGAAGACGAAGAGAGGCAGCAAGAAGACTAAAAAAGAAGCAGAAGACCAAAAGAAGGACCGGGCCAGGAGAAGATGGAGGAAGAAAGAAGAAAAGAGCTATTTTACAAATAATTAAGAAAGAGGGTTTACTGAACCCATAGGGGTCAGGGACTTTGAAGTTGCCAAAATATACCAACAAACATAGTTTATGTTAAAAAATTCCATATATTTATTGCAGATACAAAATTTTAAAAGACATGAGTCAAAAACAATACACTTCATGTGGAAGAAACGTATCATACATCACATCAGCAAACCCCTGCTCAACATGTTTCACCCAGACTAGGGCTTCTTCAGAAGGCTTATTGGGGCTGCTGAATACAATGAATACTATAAATGAAAAGAATACAGTAAGTACATTTGTGCACAAACATAAAACTTTTGTTTACCATATTTACAAGCATATTATCATAATCATGGTGTATACTCTATGGAAGAAAACACACTCATAGATATCAAAATGTGTGTAACTATAAAAAGGCATTTTGCTTTAAATGCTGAAGACACTGATTAACTCCTACCGATTTTTCCTTAACAAATATATCATGACTGAAGACATAGGATTAAAACAAACTGCAGTTTTGGACATGATACCGGCAACTATGAGTCATAGAAGGTAGGATATTGAGGTACCTACAAGAAGAGATACATATAGTGATAATAATTCATTCAGCATTAGTTGTAGTTACAAGAATGGGGTAATGGAACACTTGAAATCAAATTACCTTATGGAAAAAAGAGTAGGGCCAACTAGGGTATTATTTCCAAGGAATAAAGCCAAGGAAAGACCATGAGTGTTAGAAGGTTCTTTCTGAGTGGGGCCGGCTAGTTGGTTGGGGGGGGCGGCAGACTAGAAAGGTCCATGTGTCCAATAAATATATGGAATTTTTTAACAAAAAATTATGTTTGTTGGTACACTTTGGCACCTTCAAAGTCCCTGACCCCTATGGGTTCAGTAAACCCTCTTTCTTAATTCTTCAATATATGGATGCGGTGCCATTTGGCCTCTCTTTGCTCATTCCTATACATAGCTATTTTACAAAATAAAGGACTTGTCAAAAACTGCCTCTTGTTTTTTTCACATAGGGGAGGCCGGGATTTGGGGGCCCCCTTATTAAAGGGGGCTTCCAGATTCCGATAAGCCCCCTGCCCGCAGACCCCCACAAGCACCGGCCGGGCTTGTGGAGAAGAGGCTCTTGTCCCCATCAACATGGGGACAAGGTGCTTTGAGGTGGGGTGCAGAGCCCCCCTCCCCCAAAGCACCCATACTCCCCATATTGAGGGCATGTAGCCTGGTACGGTTCAGGAGGGGGGCCCTATCCTAGCCGGCTCGGGCTACATGCTCAGATAAGGGTCTGGTTTGGATTTTAGGGGGAACCTCACTTCAATTTTTTTTTAAATTTGGCACGGGGTTCCCTTTAATATCCAAACCAGACCCAAAGAGCCTGGACTGGGGGAGGAACCCCACGCACTTTTTTTCAGCAATTTTTGTATATTGCCGGGAACTGGCAATATATTACAGCCACAATTTTATATGACAATTTTTCCTATGGAAATGTCATTTTGCTCTGGCTATGTTTTGAACCTCACAGAGATGCACCCTTTTACACACAGACTAAGGACACCCCCCAGGCACAATATTTAAAGGAATGTTTCATTTTTTTTTTCACTTTAAGCATTATTAAAATAACTGCTCCTGAAAAAACGATCAACTTAAAAACATATTTTTCATTGATACAGGTCCTTTAGGGCCGGACCCGGGTCCCCATACACTTTTTAGGGCAATAACATTGCATATAAGCATTTAAAATGAGCACTTTTGATTTTTCATATTCGGGTCCCATAGATTTTAATGGTGTTCATATGTTCACCCTGAACGCATGTTCTGGTGTGAACCAAACCAGGGGGTGTTCGGCCCATCCCTAGTGGTATTGTGGTATTGTGTACGGTAAAAATAAGAAACACAGGGGCATGGCTAGCGTGCACGGCGGATGGCAGCCTAAGACAAGAGCTCCGGAGCTGTGAGAGGAATTAAAGCGACTGCAGGCAATGGGCAGCACCGCAAACAAGCCCACAGGATCCCTCACTAGCTCACTCCCGGTCATGTCCAGCAAGCGACAGGGCGACTGTAAGCGAATGTAAGCTCAAGAAACTCATGGCCTACTTCCATTGGCCTGAAAGTGGAGAAGGTCAAGATGGCGCCGGCCAGGTGGCCCCCTCCTCCACCCTATGCAGCAACCTCTACTCAGACCTCTCGGACGCCAATGGAAGTAATGGGAGAACTTCTCCCAAAAGCACCTCTCCACTTCACAGTCCCCCTTGCTCCAGCCCAGCAAAATCAAGAATGAGACTGGATGCAGTGGCTACTGAAACTGGGGTAAGTCCTAACCAGATCCCAGATGCAGTACATACTGAGATTCAATCCCCCATAGCCAGCTATCCCACATCCGACCAGCCTGTGCTGGACCCACAAATTAAAGAAATGCTTCTTTCTTTACACTGCTGTCTACATACTGAATTTAACATCATGACTAACACGTTTACCAAACTATCTATTATGGGAGACAGAGTAAACCAAGTAGAGCATGATATAACTGACATTACTAAAATGGTAAATGACATTATTGATGTCAATGAGGAGGGAGAGGATGAAAGACACTGGATGCGAGCTAAAATCGCAGATCTCGAAAATCGCTCAAGAAGAAATAATGTGAATCTGAGTGAGGTTCCTGAATGTATACCCCCACAAAATCTTGAGCAATTCGCTACAGAGCTATTCCATACACTCACTTCAGATCTAACGCCCCTAGATCTTAAAATAGGTTATATACATTGTATATCTAAACCCACCTTCCTGCCCAACAATATCCCCAGAGATGTACTTATGAGAGTGTACTTCTATTCTTCAAAAGAGCTAATACTGAGAAAGGCTAGAGAAGTGGGAAAACTCCCAGACCCCTATGCAAACATTCAATGTATGCAGACCTCTCTAAATATACTCTGGGCCTCTGCAGACAGCTGAACACAGTGACAAAATCAATTTGAAACAACAGTATACCATAAAAGTGGAAACACCCCACTAATATAAGTGTGGATCGCAATGGCACAACATACACCATATCCTCTCTAGATCAAGGAACCTCACTCCTTGAGGAATGGGGAATGATACCAGTCCAAGCTCCCCCATCTGGATCGCGTAACATACCAGATAAAATCCCACCACCCTGGATCAGATCCCACTCAGGGACCCAATATAGGAATCGTTGACAGCTAGCTATGAAAGGAGCTGTACCATTAACAAACTATTGTCTCTCCCGGTGGCACATTAGTCATCGTGCTACTCCCAATTGAACTGTTTCCCCCAATTGGTTTAGATCAGCCATAAAGATTTTACGAAGCTGTGCAGTTATGTTGGTTTTGTTTTTGTTTCTCGTTACTAACCTTCCTGTTTCATTCCCCATGCATGCATCCTCAAGGTTTTTCCTTAACCACTTCAGCCCCGGAAGGATTGGCTGCTTTAGGACCGGAGCCCTTTTTGCGATTCGGCACTGCGTCGCTTTAACTGACAATTGCGCGGTCGTGCGGCGTTGTACCGTGTCGAAGCATTTTAGAAATACCGACTAGATTTGGTTAACCCCCTTTGTCAAGTTAACCCTCATCGTGCTACTGATTACACGGTGGCCCTCTCTGTTATCAAACAATTACCATGTCGAGGAAAGTATCGATCGACAGTTGCTAAGGATATAACCCAGGGACTCACCCTAGACTAGGTCCCACCACCCTAAAATAGACCATACAATGCGCTAGGTCTACCCCCTCGAACCTGACCATAGTAAGGGGTAAGGAGTTCCTCACTCCAAGGAACTAGATCTCTCCTATACCACATACAACACGGTAACGCTAGGTGTGAATATAATCACCCCACAAAG
>BLSH010413350.1:273984-310474 GCA_018402905.1 Glandirana rugosa | reverse complement strand
GGCGATCTGCGATTTTTTGCGGTACTGCGATATTTCAGCGGACATGTCGGACTATTTTGACACTTTTTTGGGACCATTGGCATTTATACAGCGATCAGTGCTATAAAAAAGCACTGATTACTGTGTAAATGCCATTGGCAGTGAAGGGGTTAACCTGCAGGGGGCGCGCTAAGGGTTAACTATGTTCCCTGGGCGTGTTCTAACTGTAGGGGGGCTTGCCTAGTTGGGGAAAGGAAGTGGTCACAGCCTTCATGTACGAGAAGGCTGTGATCACTTCCCTTCCCCCTCACACAGAGCGGAGGTCCGTGTTTACATACACGGACCTCCGCTCATTCGCTCCGGGGGGGGGATCGCGGGTGGCCGGCGGCAATCGAAGCCGCCGCACCCGCTCCCTGGCCCCCCCCGAACACAGTGAGCGCAGCCGCCGTCATATGACGGCGATTTGCGCTCACGAGCCACCTTGCCGCCGTCAATTGCCGATCGGCGGTCGGCAAGACCACCTTGATGATCTTCTGACCAGAGCACTCTACCATCCCATGCAGACCTATATCAAAGAAAAACCTGCATGAAACCTCAACTGAACTGTGAGTATATTACCTAACACCATACAACACAATCCACATGGCACTTAAAATCATTTCGCTTAATGTGAAAGGGCTCAATCACCCTGCAAAAAGGGCTTCGCTCTGGAAGTTGGCACAACAGCCACACTGTGACATCATATGTGCCCAAGAAACTCACTTTCTAAAATCCGTTACCCCTCTTGCTACAACAAAGGCTTCCCACAGGTGATTTTAGCCTCCAATCCAGCGAAAAAGAAAGCTGGCGTACTAGTGGCTATCAACAAGTCCACTGAATTTATCCTACATGAGAACATATCTGACCCAAATGGCAGATACTTAATTTTGATATGCACTATCAAAAAATCTATGTATACCTTGGTGTGTATATACACCCCAAATTCCCATCAATTAAGATTCCTCAACAAAGTGATAAAGAACCCTAACAAATGCCGGCAAGGCTCACTGATTATCTGTGGAGATTACATCCTAGTACCGGATCAAGAATTAGACTCCTCTAACCCCTCACCAAGATGGGCCTCCCCCATGCTGAACTTTCTTCGCTCATACAATCTTTATGACGCGTGGCGATGCCTCCACACCACTGAAAAAGTTTACACTTTTTTCTCTGCCCCTCATAATTCGTATTCCCGAATTGATTACTTACTGGTGGATAAATGGACACTGCAAAAAATTTGAAACTCAAATATTGACACCATCACGTAGTTGGATCATGCCCCAATGAGCATCACCATCTTATCAAATGAAAAAAACAACACAAACAAACTCTGGAGAGCAAATACTTATGTCATGCAAGCTCCTCCATACGCAGACCTCACACAAAAACACCTGACAGACTTTTTTAGAGACAATCTAGATTCCGTTCCCCATTCCTCTACTCTTTGGATCGCTCACAAAGCCTGTATTAGAGGAATTCTTATCAAAGTGAACTCTATGGCAAAAAAGAGAGGACGCAATGTCTAGACAAGTTAACCATTGAAATTGCTAATATAGACTCTCAAAACAAACTTCACCCATCTCATGATCTCAAAATTAAATTGTTGGCTCTTCGCCAGGAGATGAGGGCTCTTCTCTTATAATACTTTGAAAAAGCACATAGCAAAGTTAAAGCCAGGTCATATGCCACTTCTAAATAAGCAGGGAAGGCCATGGCCCAACGCATTCGAGATCAAAGGGTCAAAGCATCAATCCCACACATATTTCATCCCTTCACAAAAGAAAAATAAATTAACCCACAAGACATACTACGACTCCCTCTATAGCAGTGGTTCTCAACTCCGGTCCTCGGGACCCACTAACAGGCCAGGTTTGCAGGATAACTGAAATACATCACGGGTGATATCATTTGCTGCTCAGTGATTGCAGTATTCTAGTCTGCATCTCCCCAAGGTAATACTGAAAATCTGACCTGTTGGTGGGTCCCGAGGACCGGAGTTGAGAACCACTGCTCTATAGTCTCAAAAACTACAAAAATAACAATTAGCTCCCTTCCCACAGGAAAATCTCCTGGCCCAGATGGTCTCCCAGGGGAATATTACAAACAGTTTGAAACCATACTCAACCCACACCTCCAAGCCCTCTTCAATGCCTCCTCCTCTGAGTTTCTACCTGAAATGTTGTCCACTGTAATTGTCACTCTGCTAAACCGGGTAAAACTCCAGATACCCCCCAAAATTTTAGGCCTATATTCCCACTTAATGTTGATGTGAAACTCTATGCTAAACTGCTTGCCACTAGAATTTCAAAATTTCTCCCCCAACTAATCAATGCTGACCAAACTGGGTTTGTACAGGGAAGACAAACATCGGATGCCACAAGAAGGCTTTTAGATCATACACTCAGCTAGTATCAAAGGAAGACCTTCTCTGCTGCTGTCTTTGGGCACAGAGAAGGCATTCAATAGAGTGCACTGGGGATATATGAAGGAAGTCCTAATCAAATTTGGATTTAAAAATTCCATTCTCTCGGCCATAATGGCATTATATTCTGCCCCGTCTGCCAGAGTATCTATAGGCAAAATGTTGTCCTCTCCATTCCAGATATCAAATGGCACGTGCTAAGGATACCCTTTGTCCCCCATTATATTTAACATGTCGATCGAACCATTGGCAGAAACTATTATGACCTCTAAACTAATGTCAGGGATCCAAGTAGAAGAGTACAGTCATAGAATTAGTTTCTTTGCAGACGATATTATATTGATATTGACCAACCGACACTACTACAAAGCCAATGTCACTAAATCACATATTTTAGACTTAAGAATGGAAGACACGACCCATAGCCTTCTGTCAACAAATTTCCCATTTCAATGGGCAGAATCAGGCATAGACTATCTATGCATCACGCTAACAAGACACTTGAAAAGCATATACAAAGAAAACTTTATCCCATATAAACAAAAATTCACCAAATCTCTCAAAAATATGAATTTTCTTGGGCTGGCCGCCTGGCAGCATTTAAGATGAATGTTCTCCCACAACTGCTATACCTCTTCCGAACATTACCTATTCCAATTCCAAATAGTTTTCTCAATTCACTCCATTCATCCCTACAAAGATGTATGTGGGCGGGGAAAAAGCCTCATGTAGCAAAAAGCAGATTAATCAAGCATAGATCAGTAGGAGGTTCAGGTCTCATAGAATTAGCACTGCTAGCTTTTTAGCCCAAGCAAAAGAATGTTTTTTTTCCTTCAGCTACAACTAGATGGGGAGAAATAGAAATATTCTACATACCAGGCAAAAACCTAAAAAATTGGATCTGTACATTGCAAACTTAAAGAAAAATTCCTAACTCCCTACCATTAACAATAAAAGCAACAGTTAAAACATGACAAAAGTTTAAGTCCACCTCCTGGAAGGGCACCCCACTGATACCCATTAACCTACCCATGAATGCCCTCAAATTGATTATCCCAGGACTCTTGCTACATAAATGGGCTAAACATGACCTTTAATGGTAAAGGAATTAACAAATAAGGGTCAGATAAAAACTTTTCAAATCCTCAAAACAGGATTAAATCTGGGTACAGAAACATATTAGCAATACCTACAAATCGCACATGGTATTAAAAACAAGCAAACCCTACACTGCTGCTAGTAAGAACCTCATGTTATATGTGCAATTGATAACCTAAGATATTTACCATTTGTTAAATGTACACTTCCAACCACCAAGATAACAACATGTATTTGTTAAGAACCTGTATTTCTTTCTTAAACCCGCCAGCAGTGGCGGCCCGTCCATCAGGGCGCACGGACGCCGCCCCCTCTCTTCATGACATCTCTCTATGTCATGGATAGATTCATGCATAGCATGAATCTATCCATTGCTGCCCGTGACCACCCCCCATTCATACGGCTGGCCCCTTTGTGGCGCTGGCCGTATGAATTACCACGGCAGGGGGTGTCCGTGAAGCATATCATTAGAGCCGTAAGCTCTAATTCGCTTCATTAAAGTGTGGCTTGTGGCGTAAAGCATGCCGCCACAAGCCCTTAGAAAGGCAAATGAACATTTGCCTTTTAACTGGGAACTGCTCTCAGCCAATCATAAAGCCCCGGTATGTTACCGGTTTCCTGATTGGCAGAGAAGACAGGCGAGCCTATTAGATGCCTATCTCGGAGGAGAAGAAGGATGTTGCTGGAGCATGGAGAGCACGCTCCCCACTTGTTAGACTCTGCACACTCTAGCATGCTCCCCACACACCAGACTCTGCGCATTCCAGCACGCTCCCCGCTCGCCAGACTCTGCACACTCCAGCACACTTCCTGATCACCAAACTCTGCACACTGCCACCCTGCTAAGAGATGGGGTAAGTGCGTGACTTTGTCCCAACTACGGGGGCTCTGTCAGTGCCGCAAGCTCCTATCTGGAGCTCTGTATACTCCTATCTGGTGGCTCTGTATACCGCTATCTGGGGCTCTGTATACTCCTATCTGGTGGCACTATATACCACTATCTGGGGCTCTGTATACCTCTATCTGGGGCTCTGTATACCCCTGTTTGGGGCTCTGTATATCCCTATCTGGGGCTCTGTATACTGCTATCTGGGGCTCTGTATACTCCTATCTGGGGCTCTGTATACTCCTATCTGGGGCTCTGTATAGTGCTATCTGGGGCTCTGTATTCTCCTATCTGGGGCTCTGTATACCGCTACCTAGGGCTCTGTATACACCTATCTGTGGCTCTGTATACCCCTATCTGGGGCTCTGTATACTCCTATCTGGGGCTCTGTATACTGCTATCTGGGACTCTGTATACTGCTATCTGGGGCTCTGTATACTCCTATCTGGGGCTCTGTATACTGCTATCTGGGGCTCTGTATACTCTTATCTGGGGCTCTGTATACTCCTATCTGGGGCTCTGTATACTTCTATCTGGGGCTTTGTATACTCCTATCTGTGGCTCTGTATATCCGTATCTGGGGTTCTGTATACCCCTATCTGGGGCTCTGTATACTCCTATCTGGGGCTCTGTATACTGCTATCTGGGGCTCTGTATACCCCTAACTCGAGCTCTGTATACTCCTATCTGGGGCTCTGTATACTCCTATCTTGGGCACTGTATACTGCTATATGGTGGCTCTGTATACTCCTATCTGGGGCTCTGTATACTACTATCTGGGGCTCTGTATACTCCTACCTGTGGCTCTGCATACTTCTATCTGGGGCTTTGTATGCTCCTATCTGGGGCTCTGTATACTGCTATATGGTGACTCTGTATACTCCTATCTGGGACTCTGTATACTCCTATCTGGGGCTCTGTATACTACCATCTGGGGCTCTGTATACTGCTATCTGGGACTCTATATACTGCTATCTGGGGCTCTGTATACTCCTATCTTGTGGCTCTGTATACTGCTATCTGGTGACTCTGTATACTCCTATCTGGGGTTCTGTATACTGCTATCTGGGGCTCTGTATACTCCTATCTGGTGGCTCTGTATACACCTATCTGGGGCTCTGTATACCGCTATCTGTGGCTTTGTATACCCCTATCTGGGGCCCTATATACTCCTATCTGGGGCTCTGTATACTCCTATCTGGGGCTCTGTATACTGCTATCTGGGGCTCTGTATACTGCTATCTGGGACTCTGTACACTGCTATCTGGTGCCCTGTATACTCCTATCTGTGGCTCTGTATACTCCTATCTGGGGCTCTGTATACTGCTACCTGGGGCTCTGTATACTGCTATCTGGGGCTCTGTATACCCCTATCTGGTGGCTTTGTATACCCCTATCTGGTGACTGTATACCATATCTGGTGACTCTGTATACCCCTATCTGGTGATGCTGTATACGCTATCTGTGATGCTGTATACCCTATCTGGTGATGCTGGGCTGTATACTGCTGACACAATGGGTTGAAACTACAAGGGGTGGGGCTTATGATAAGTGGGAGGGGTCAAAAAGGAAGGGTGTGGTCTGGCGCCCTCCATCCTAAAATGCAGTGTTCTTTTGTGGAGAATTAATGTGACAAGATAGAGATATTTAGAACAGTGCAGCTCACTTGTTCCTGGTCACCCCATAATTAGGTGCCACCCAAAGCCACTCGGGGGGTCCTTTCTGGAGCATCGTTGCTCCGTCGGTTATGCGGGGGATATTTCAATGTTCAGGGCTGGGTTGTGAGCAAAAGTTAGATTCCACGTCTGCAGGAGTATGGAAGGGGAGTTGGTTACCATTCGGAGCTTATAGTTGCAGCGTTGCAGGGTATGCAATTGTGAAGTGGAGGTCCTGTTTAAATAGTTCTGCATATGTGGCTTGGAATCCTTTTCTTGTCTGGGAAAGTTATGCCATTCTTGTTTAACTGTGCAAGTCTTGTGGAATGCCTGAAGGATGGCCAGCCTGTCGGCATAGTTTAGATATTTGACAATCACTGGTCTGGGTGACTTACGATTGGAGTCAGGCATTCTGTGAGCTTGCTCGGCCACGCATTGTCTGAGAGGCCTAGAGTTTTTGGTATGCGAGAAGCACATAAATGTAGCAGGGTGTATGCTTGATTGTGGTAGACCAAATTATCCTGAGATTGTTCATGTTTCTGTTCCTGTTTTGTACGCCGATGGTAGCCAGGCTGTCATGGAGCCGCTGTGTCCCACTGCCCTCACATATGGCGCCGGAAAAGTACAGAGGAATTTGGACTTTTAAGGTGGCAAAAAAGGAAGGTATTTTACTATATTGTATAAAATTCAATACATTTTATGTGTTGCATTTAAAATGATTTAAAAAAGTTATCATCATATCTACATCTGTATCATCATACAACTGTTACTGCACACACTCTACATGTTTTGCCAATGTAAGGCTTCTTCAGGACACTAATAGGCACTGTATAGGATGAATACTATGGATGAAAAAATACATAATGTGTAAACAACATGATACAAAACATTATATGTTACATTTTGATTTGTCAAAGGGGATACATTTTTCAAAGACATCTGAAGATCACGTTCAACAAAATGGACCCACCGGATATTTAACATTATCTGGACAACAGTAGGTAATGTATGCGAACACGATTAAATCTTCATGCTATCCACAGACTTGAGAAGTTTTTATATGACCATAGAGGAAAAATGAAATGCCTAAAATAATATACAGAGATATTTATGAAACCAATAAATCAACCAATCATTAGTATCCATAACGTGTAGGGTCCCCTGCTCTACTATGGGGTGAAAGTAAGGGAATGAGTGAGGTTGCTATATTGGTGAGTGATAGCAATTTTTGTATATAAGTAAATGAATAGCCCTTTCTCCTAGCATGAAGATGGCCGGCGGCACTTTGTACACGTATCCTGATAACTGGAGAGCATACAAGCCCCTCATCCCTGCTCAGTATTATGGGTTTCCTATAACTGTTGCATCCTCTGCCCCAGAGTTCAAATTTGGTGTGACAAACAAAACGCCAGAATTCCTAAAGAAATTTCCTCTGGGGAAGGTTCCAGCATTTGAGGGAACTGACGGCTTCTGTCTGTTTGAGAGCAGTGCCATTGCTCACTATGTGGGTAATGATGAACTCCGTGGAACTTCCCGCTTAGATCAGGCTCAGATAATCCAATGGGTCAGCTTCACGGACAGTCACATTGTCCCTCCGCCCGGTGCCTGGGTTTTCCCAACTCTGGGGATCATGCAGTTCAACAAACAGGCCACAGAACAAGCCGAAGAGGAGGTGAAGCATATTCTGGCTACTCTGGATTCCCATCTGCAGACAAGAACTTTTCTGGTGGGAGAGAGAGTCACCCTGGCCGACATCACTGTAGCATGCTCCCTGCTTTGGCTGTATAAACCGGTCTTGGAGTCTTCCTTCCGTCAGCCTTATGGTAATGTCACAAGATGGTTTGTGACAAGTGTGAACCAGCCCCAATTCTGTGCTGTGTTGGGAGAGGTGAAACTCTGCAACAAGATGGCTCAGTTTGATGCCAAAAAATTTTGTTGCAGCCAAAGAAGGAGACCCCTAAGAAGGAGAAACCAGCAAAGGAGCAGAAGAAAGAGAAGGAGGAAAAGAAGCCTGCTTCTGCCCCAGCAGCTGCTCCAGAAGATGATTTGGATGAGTCGGAGAAGGCTCTTGCAGCACAGCCAAAGTCAAAGGACCCTTATGCTCATCTCCCTAAGAGCTCCTTTATTATGGATGAGTTTAAACGAAAGTATTCAAACGAAGACACACTTTATGTTGCTCTCCCTTACTTCTGGGAGCACTCTGACAAAGAGGGATGGTCCATCTGGTATTCAGAGTACTGTTTCCCAAATGAACGTTCACAGACCTTTATGAGTTGCAAACCCACTACAGGTATGTTCCAGCGTCTGGACAAGCTGCGTGAAACTGGCTTTGCTAGCGTCATCCTGTTTGCAACCAACAATGACTTTTCTTTGTTTCAATAGTTTTTATTGAGTTTAATCAAGAAGTGAAACATGGAAATGGTACAATGGGAGACATATTCAATTCTCTGGTCTCCATAATGTTAACAGAATCATATATGTGAACATACAATCGTCTCTCGTTCACGTTTTGTCCAGTGATATACTATGTCTATCAGCTATAATGCCAATATTACAAACTATATAACAAACTTGAGTTGAGTAGAAATAATTAGTACAAAGCCCACCACTTTATGCAATTATCTATGTAGTTACAAGTCTGACAGGGAGACCCCCCTCCCAATCTCTCTCTTCGGTCAGGGGGGGACCCCGGACCCTTCACGTTATTCTATACCATCAATGGCGCTCTAAGTACTTAGGCTTCAGTGATTCATTTGTATTGTAGATATGAAAATAGTTATCTGTTGATAAGACCGATTCCCATGTGTGTTTGTTGAAACAATTGCTGTAGAAAAATGTTGAGTGAAGGTAGTAAAGTGAGGAAGAAAGAGAGAATGCAGAAGAGGGGTATAAGATAGAAAGGGAAGGAAGAAGAAAGGTGAGCAAATGAGCGTAATATAGTCAGGATGATATCTTAGGCAGACCGTTCAGAGTATTGAGTTGGAGGCAATTGAAGTGATCCGCTTACTTTTGTGAAGTAGTCAGTTGGTGGGGATCATTCATTCCAGATTTGTTAAGAAATCTATCAGATTTAGAATACCATATTCTCCATTGCTCCCATAAAGCGGATAAATTGTGATATTGACCATTGGTGTTAGAGAACATTATTTCATATGAGCTATGTATTTGGGTTAGCTGAATTATCTCTGCTATTCTAGGGCTCTCTTGATTTTTCCAATGTCTCATTATAGCTAGTCGGGTTGCTAGTAAGAGATGTGAGATTATAGTTCTGTACTGTGTAGGGAATATATCTATGTCTAATGATAGGATTGCAAAACCCGGGTTCATTTCCACTTGGGAATGTGTAATTTCCTCTATTAATTGTTTCACTCGTGACCATAAGTTATATACTTTTGGGCAAGCCCATATGATGTGGTATAGTGTGCCTACCAGTCCGCATCCTCTCCAGCAATTTGAGGATACATTTGGGTGAAGTTTGGCTAATCTGTGCGGAGTTAAGTACCATCTTAGCATTATTTTTTGTTGTAGTTCCCATAGGTTTGCACTTTTAGTTGATTTATATGTGGTTCTAAGAGCACTGCGCCACCTGCTCTCTGGGAATTCCTGTCCTATGTCCAGTTCCCATGCCAAGATTGCAGAGGATTTGGTAAGTATTGACTTTTCTTGTAAGGACAAGTAAATAAGTGATATGCCTCTTCGTGAGGGCTCCTGGGAGTAATAAAATTGGATTAACCTTTCGGGGAGTGCTATTTGCGGTTTCTTGTCGGATTTCAGTAGATGGGATATTTGTAGGTACGTGTAATGATCCCCAGGGGAAAGCTCATATTTTGTTTGCAGGGATTTAAATGTCTGGATTGTGGGACCATCATAGAGGTCCTTTAATGTAGTGATGCCTTTTTTAACCCAAGCGTCGAGATTTATATCAGGGATAATATGTTTTAATGCCTCTAAGGGAAATTGTACTATCCCAACACCCTGACTCCATTTTTGGGCTTTGCATAAGTGTACCCATGCCCGTATGGATGCTAGGATGGGAGGAGCCAGTTCGTTGTCAAGGTTATAGTTATAGGGCGAGGCTAATAAGAAATTGTGTAGGTTACGTCTTTGAATTTGAGTGTTTTCAAGCTCGTGCCATAGTGAGTTGGGTGTTGATGAAGTCCATTCTCTAAGTTGTGTTAGTATCGTGGCAAAATAGTAATCGTGGAGGTGAACATGACCTATTCCTCCCGCTGATCTGTGCTTGATCAATTTTGCGAAAGCTATCCTGGCTTTTTTTCCCCGCCATAAAAACGAGTTAACTTTAGATTGTAATGCATTGAAATATGTTTTCGGGAGGGGTATGGGTAGCGCTCTGAATATGTATAAGAGCTGTGGTAGGATCAGCATTTTAAATGCCGCCAACCTGCCTGACCAAGAGAGCTCAAATTTGGTTATTTTGGCAAGTTTTGGGCCTAGTGAGTTTAGAAAGATGGTATAGTTTTCTTTAATGAGTTCTGGAAGTTTAGCTGTAAGGGTGATTCCCAAGTATTTTATTCCTTTGGTTTGCCATTTGTATGGGAAAGAATTTTCTAGTAGCAGTTTTGTTTTATTTGGTGTCCCTAGGTTCAAGATGTAAGATTTTGATTCGTTAATTTTATAATATGAAATGCCCGTGAATTTATTTAATTCCTGGTGGGTAGTCCTTAGGGAGTTCTTTGCGTCTGTTAATATCAGTATTACGTCATCAGCGAATAAGCTGATGGTATGAGTTCTTTTGCCTATAGCCAGGCCTTTGATTTGAGGGTGAGTTTGAATATGCGATGCTAATGGTTCCATTACTAAGTTGAAAATTAAAGGAGAAAGTGGGCAACCTTGGCGTGTACCATTCGTTATGTTAAATGGAACAGATAATGCACCTGATATGTAAACTTGCGCTGAAGGTGTGGTGTAGAGAGCCATAATTGCAGAAAAAATAAACCCCTTGAAGCCAAAACATGATAGAACCTGTGCCAAATACTCCCAGTGCACTCTGTTGAACACCTTCTCTGCATCCAAAGCAAGGATCAGAGAAGGCGTTCTTGTTTTGTTAGCCAGGTGAATAATATTAATAATTTGTATAGTGGCATTGGCCGTTTGTCTACCTTTTGTGAAGCCAGATTGATCTTTATCTATAAGAAGCGGAAGGATGTCAATCAGTCTGGTAGCTATTAACTTAGCATAGATTTTTAGATCTATATTTAACAATGAAATGGGTCGGAAATTCTGTGGTGTCACTGGCTCTTTACCCTGTTTTGGCAAAGCTATTATTAAGGCTTTTAGCATTTCTGGGGGGAAAGAGGCAGACGCAGCAGCTGAGTTGAATAATTTTGCTAAGTGGGGTATCAATATATCTCCAAAGGTTTGATAATACTCCCCTGTAAAGCCATCTGGCCCTGAAGATTTGTTTTTTGGTAATGAGTTAATGATTCGGAGGATTTCCTCTTCTGTGATCGGTAGGTTGAGACTGTCGAGTTGGTCTGCAGATAATTTGGGTAGTTTTAATGGCTTCAGAAAGCTCGCAATGATCTCTGTTGTCAGTTGAGGGGTGTCAGGGTCATGTTTTAGGTTGTATAAAGAGCTATAGTAATAGCTGAAAGTGTCCGCTATGTCTTGAGGATGGTGTAGTTTGGTTTGGTATTTAGGGTGAATGATGGAGGATATCTGAGTTTTATGTCTGTGTCCTTTGAGGCGCTTGGCTAACAATTTTCCCACTTTATTACTGTTTGCATAGTAGGACATTTTGAGTCTCTTGGATGCTATTTCAAATTCATCAAGTAATAGTGCTCTAAGATCATTGCGAGTCTTTAAGATTTGGTCTGACATTTTTTGGGAAGTGTGTATTTTGTTTTGGGACTCAAGGATATCAATTCTATCCATGAGTTCTTGTACTCGCTGCTGCCTCAGCCTCCTATCCCTCGCTCCTTGCTGAATAAGAATACCCCTTGCGAATGCCTTGGGCGTTCCAGGTCACAAAAGTATCTGATACAGAAGGTAAATTAATTTCGAAAAATTCAGAGAGTTGGTTAGCTATTCGAAACTTGGTCTGAGCATCCTGAAAATTCCTGGAGTTGGCTCTCCAAACAAAACAAGGATTGTGAGAGCTGCTCCCCATTATTGATATCTTGATTGAGGCATGGTCAGACCAAGTAATTCTATTTATTTCTGCTGATTTGGTTTTGAGCAGTAACCATTTGTCCATAAGGAATAGATCAATTCTACTATATGATTGGTGCCTGTTAGAAAAGAAAGTATAATCCCGCTCACTAGCGTGTAGGCATCTCCATGTGTCAAATAAGTCGTTAGATTTGAGCTTTGCTTTCAAAGATGGGGGTAGTCTCTTGGAAGAAGACGTAGAGTCTATGGAGTGGTCTGGTGTCAAATTAAAGTCCCCACATATAAGTAAGGCTCCTTGTTGTATCCCTTTGATTTTCTTTAGTATTCTTTGCAGAAATGTGATCTGATGCACATTGGGAGCGTAGTTATTTGCTAATGTGTATTTTATCGAGTTAATCTCACAGACGAGAATCAAGTAGCGACCATTTGGGTCAGGAAGTTCCTTGTGGAGCACAAAAGAGACCGAGTCCTTAATTGCCACGAGCACCCCTTTTTTCTTATTGCTCGCATTGGCTGTATATATTTGAGGAAATTTTGGGTGATTGCATTTTGGAGGTGCTGTAGTACTGAAGTGCGTCTCCTGTACACATAGGATGTCGCATTCATTTCTCAGGGCTTCTTTCCACATGGATCTACGCTTTGCGGGATGGTTCAAGTCATTCGCGTTAATTGAGAGGAAGTTCACAGTCATTTGTAGGATGGTGGTATGTGAGGAGTTTAAAGGAACACAACAGGCCACCCACTATATTCAGTGGGCTTCCATAGAGGAGACTCTTTCTGTTGCGAAAGGAGATCCCAAATTGTGGAGTTGACTCAAATGTTATTCCTGGACGGACTGTACGCTCAATACCAATCCTGACTAAGATGAGGGAGATAGAAAATAAGAACATTTACAGAAATAACAAAGCAGTTTTTTGAGTAATCAATGGAAGCAGAGATATGTGTAGCAAATAGAATGGGGTGTGGCATTGCCACTCAGTTCTTAGGGGGTACCTTTTTTAAGGTGGAAGGATGTGTAAAGAGATCCTTCTGTTGGAGCTACAGCCTCTAGAGGGACAGTAGATGTTATGAATTGCTCTTCCGAGGTTAAGAGTGTGAGCATGCATTCTTGTTGGTAACTGTGCGCCATTCTGATTCCACATTAGTGGGACTGGAGTGCTGACGCTTTGGGTCTGTATGGTCATGTACAATTCCCCATGATGACAGGAGGACAATTCCTTTTTCAAGAGAGTCAATCGTGTGATCTTTCCCGTCTCTGGTCACTATCAGTTTCGTAGGAAATCCCCATTTGTAGCTGAGGTTGTGGTTCCTAAAAGCTTTTGTGATATTATTGAGGTTCCTACGTTTTTGGAGAGTATGTTGAGATAAGTCTGCATAGAATTGCAAGTGGTTGTAAGGAGCAGGGATTAGCTCCTTTTTCCTTGATATGGTCATTAAACGTTCTTTCGCATGGTAAAAGTGTAATCTCAAAATAACATCCCGTGGTATATTGTCTGGAAGGAACGAAGGTTTGGGCAGTCGGTGTATTTGATCGATCGTCAGATCCAAATCTGAGTAATCAGGTATTATTGCGTGGAATAGTTGTGTCACATATTTGCGGAGATCTTGCTGTGGAACTGATTCGGGTATGCCCCTTATTTTCACATTGTTCCTTCTAGCCCTGTCCTCCATTTCAGCCATTTTGTTTTTAATTTTTTCTATTTCATCTTCATTAGTATTATGCGCATCCACTAGATCATTTATAGTAGAGGCATATTCTCCCATTTTATTTTCAATGTGATCTACTAACTCTGTCACCGAATGCAGTTCTGAGCTGAACTTGTGAACACATGCAAACATGTCTGCCTGTAGGGAGCTCCTCAGTGAAACTAACATGTCTTTTAGAACAGTGTCCATGACCGGTTGGTTGGTTGTGGGGAATGAGTCAATGGAGTCTGGTAACTCTCTGGTGTCATTTTCAGAGTCAAATTGTGCACTCACCTCACCCTCCATGGCACTCAGCTTAAAACAAGTTTTTTCCGGGCTTCCAGAGGCGGGTGTGGATGGAGAGGACCTCTGGCTCCTTGACTGGCTGCCTCTCTTTTGTGTCACACCTCTCTGTGTTGGTCGCTGCAGCTCGCCGGGTGCCGGGGTGGAGGACGCGTCCGCGCCATTTTGCCTAGGCCCCTGGTTGAAGTAGGCCGTCAGTTCCTACGGCTTGGGATTTGTTTTTTTCTTGCCTGGCATCCTCCCGGTCACCGCTCGGGTGTACTGTGGGGTGAATCGCCGCTATTTAGGGCTTTTGTCTCCCCCGGGTAAGCTGGTATTAGCCGCTGAAGTCCCTCGTGCTCTGGAGCTCCGCTCTCATGCGGCCATCGCGGTCTCCGGCTAGCTCCGCCCCCCCCAACAATGACTTTTTCATCTCCGGTGTATGGGTGTTCAGAGGATATGATTTGGCATTCACACTGTCTGAGAATTGATTATGAGTCCTATACCTGGAGGAAGCTGGATTCAGACAGCGAGGAATGCAAGACCCTGGTGAAAGAGAATTCCTGCTGGGAAGGAGATTTCAAACATGTAGGAAAAGCCTTCAACCAGGACAAGATCTTCAAGTGAGGCCCTCTGGGAGGGAGAAAGGAGCAGTCTTTCATTTTGAAGAGAGATCTGGGACATCAATTTTTCTTTCTCTTCTCGGCCACTAAGATGTTTTAACTTAAGGCAGCAAACAAAAAAAAATAAAACCTGAAGTCAAAAAAAAAAAAAGAAAGTGAATGAATAAATGTGTTTGTAATGTGTTGACTGCAGCAATATCTAATATATTTCACAGCAAATATATATATAATGGTTGCAGGGCTGATGATATTGCGCAATCCGTGAACTAAACTGCCAAAAAATTATTATATAAATCCCCAAATCTCTGGTTCAAACGTTTTAGTGAGAGAGAGCATCAACAATACAAAGATATGCATTAACTGTACATAAACGTCCCATAGCATGACAAAATGGTTAAAAACAGGGTGACAACAAGAAGAGGTATAGGTCCTCGGCGTAAGGTAGGAGGATGGTAACACAGGGAAGGATCCTCGAGATACAGTAGTCTGTAATGTGGTTGCCCTGAGTCATTTTGTGGGGATGAGGGGAGGAAGTAGGTCAAGTTGGCCCTGTAGATAGGGCAGGTTCCTGCGGGGCTTCCCGACCCTAAAGTGGTGAATCGGTCCTAGGTCCGGTTGGTGTTTGTCCAAGGGCTAGGGACGTCCAGAGGGGATCGGCATGAGGTTGTCGCTCTAGTGAGAGGGGGGAAAGTAGAATGAGGCTAGATAGGCTCAAAGGACAGGTAAGAAGAGGGGGAGATAGGAGGACAGTCTCTAGTGCGGGAGGGAGATGGGGATAGAAGAGAGAGGAGGCCTGAGTGGGGAGGGGGGGTCTGGGGAGACCAGGTCGCGTGGGATCTGAGATCCGAAATGTGGATATATGTAAACTGTACGTTCCAGTTCGTGGGGAGTTCAGGGTTTGAAAAGAGAGACGTCAAGGCCCGGGGGGGTAAAGTGGATAAATCCCCAAATCTCATACAGTGTTCAGATATTCAATTCAAAAGTGACTTAGTGCACAAATTCTTTGGTTAAATATTGGATCAAAGGTGACTCAGTGCAACAAAAATATATATATATATACATAAATATAATGATGCATTGATAACATGTAATAAAAATAAGTGGGTAGATCAATATAGTTCATCAAATAAAGAATAATCTTCCAATATTTTAACCATCACATGTTGCTGTGCCCAAATAGATAAATTAAACTATTTCATAGTGAATCTCATTCCAAACAACATATATATGTACATATATTCCTTATATCTATGTGACAGATTTTTTATGCAGTAGTCCCAGTTATTTCATCAAAAGTGACTGAGTGCTCCAAAGGTGCTTTGACAGATCAATAAGGTGCTCAAAACGTGCAGCTGGAGCCGGTCTGGTGGGTCTCTTGCACACAGCCAAAGGTGCTTCTATGCTGGTGCTATCCCCACTTGTGATTACAGAACTCTGACCTCATTACCATTAAAATGTGCCTTTATATTATCATCAATCCCATAAAATGAACTGCCTTCTCCTTTAAGGGAATCCCTGTGCACTCTCCACTCTTATCTGCAGGACCTCCACTGGACTCCGCTGATGTTTAACGTTCACATGTTCCCCTCATATAACTGAATAAACAAACAGGCTCCCATAGTGTAGCATTATCAAGTAAAATCACATTTATTGACTCACAGGTAGCTGCTTACATCACAGGAGTAAAAAATAGGTACAAACAGCGGCGTTCGCCGCCTCTCACTCTACTTCTGGTATTGTGGTGCGCTCCGGCCATGCCCTACGTGTTACATCACATCACGTGACTTCCTCAGGGTCACGTGACATGACGTAATGCGTAGGACGTGGCTGGAACACACCGCAATACTGGAAGTAGAGTGAGAGGCAGCGAACGCCACTATTTATACACTGAGTGCATGTTTTTTACTCCTGTGATGTAAGCAGCCACATGTGAGTCAATAAATGTGATTTTACTTGATGATGCTACACTATGGGAACCTGTTTGTTTATTCACTTATATGAGGGGGACATGTGAGCGTTAAGCATCAGCAGGGTCCAGTGGAGGTCCTGAAGATAAGAGTGGAGAGTGCACAGGGACGCCCTTAAAGTAAAGGAGAAGACAGTTCGTTTTATGGGATTGATGAGAGTACAAAGGCGCGAGGGGGCATGGCTGGCAGCCGAAGGAGATGGCTGTGTGAGAGGAGATTTCCGGTCGGATCCACCACCATCCAGCGTCTAAAGTGACATAGCACAGCAATCTGCAGCTGATTCTTCTACTCTGGCACCCCACTACCACCCAGACCCAAAATGAGCAAAAGAAAAATGCACCAGGAACCCCGCAGGCTCACAGACTTTTTCGAGTCGGCGAGCACACCAAGGCCCAAACCTGGCGCCAAGGCCCCCGGTTCTCAGCACAGCCAGCGTAAGGGAGTTCCGGCCCGATCTGATGGCTGAAACCAGGATACCTCACCAGGCAATAGCAGCAGGTCAACACCGGGAGTATCTCCAACCCAGAGCCCTCAAAAATCTTCACCGAAGAGGTCGTCTGCACACATATATCCAGGTGAGCAAGGGGGACGTGATATGTCGCAAGACAGCACGGCCGAATACATTGAGCACATCCATGATTTCCCCACCACAGGACAACCTCTCACTGACACTTTAATGAGGGATATGCTGGTCACACTGAGGGGGTCCGTACACAGGGATATGATGGACTGCATTACCCGACTGAAAACCGAGGTCTCTGCTATAGAATAAGCCAAGCGGAGGACAAAATGGGGGAATTCGCTACAGCTCACAATGAGCTAGTAGATGCATACAACAACACTGAGGAGGAGATACAGGCTATAAAAACAAAATGGCAGACTTAGAGGACAGGGAAAGAAGTAACAATGTTAAACTCAGTGGGGTAGATGAGTCTGTGCCACCTTCTGAACTGAGACAATATGTTCAACAGTTTATCTCAGCACTACTCCCCAACACAGCTGATAGGGAGGTGATTGTAGATCGGGCCCACCGTCTACCCAAATCTAAGCATCTGCCTGAGAAAGTGCCGAGAGACATAATAGCACATATTCATTTTTTCATGTGAAGGATGATCTAATGAGATATGCCAGAAAAAACTCACCGTTACCTGAACCCTATACTGGTAACTCAGTCTATGCGGACCTCTCACAGCATACTATGCTGGTACGTAAGAACTTCGTCATCATTACCAAAATCCTTCAAAATAACAAAATCCAGTATTCCTAGGGATTCCCTACCAAATTGCTAATTACCAGAGAAAACAAAGCATATGTCATCACTTCCCTGGAAGATGGTATAAAACTGGCAAAAAAATGGAAGCTGCTTCCAGAAGAAGAGAATGGCCCTGCTAAATCCCCAAACCACTTCTGAATGGCAGAAAGTTAATCCTGGGTGACTGTACAGCCACTTTGAACACTAACACATAGAATGTTCCAGAAGATAATAGATTGGGATAGAGAGCTGGATGACTAGGAGCTAAAATCCCCACAGTGACCAGGCGAATGGTTTGACATTGTGAACTGTTTCACTCTTTTTATTTATCTATTTGTTCCACCCTTTTATAGTTTTTGTGATTTGAAAGTACCAGTAAGCTGTATAGAAGATCCACCACTGGAAAAGAATGTCAGGACAGAACAAAGGGTTTCTGACTGCACAACACCATTGCTTCAAAAGGACTCTTGTCCAACGCTGCCACCTTCAGGTAAATACACAATACAGCAATCTCTAAACAATTGTCTTAAGCAACTCTTTGCAAACCCTACGAACATTGACTATGATACTTAAGGTAGTCTCTTTAAACGCTCATGGACTCAACAGCCTTTTTAATAGGAGCTCTATGTGGAAGGAAGCAAAAAAACGTAAGGGGGACATCCTATGTGTTCAAGAAACACATTTTGTTAAAGATAAACAGCCCAAATGCTCGGACAAGGCCTTTCCACGTGTTTTTTTTGGCCTGTGCCAAGGTAAAAAAATGTGGGGTGCTCATAGCTATTAGACAATTAGTGACGTTTCAACTAGCCATTTGTGACCCCAATGGGATCTTCATCATCCTATTTTGCAATGTGAACAATGTAACGTACACCATTGTTAATATTTATGCCCCTAACACTGGACAAGGGCCCTTTTTACGATCCCTCAAGAAAAAAGTAGAGAAAGTGCTCAAAGGATCCTTGCTGTGGGGTGGATACTTCAATAGTGTGGTGGATGAAACATTGGACTGCTCCACGCCAGGAACCTCACATAGACACAAATTAAAAAACTTTATTTCAGAGGTGAATCTGTATGACTCATGGAGATGTTTAAACTCAACAGAAAGGGATTATACCCACTACTCTGCACCTCATGAGTCATACTCAAGGATCGACCTGTTTCTGTCAGATTTCTCCCTACTGCAGAGAACTGTGGAAGCCAATATACACTGAATAACTTGGTCGGACCATGCTCCGGTATCTATTACTCTGCATGAGAACAATACATGCAACCCCACGTATCTCTGGAGGAACAATGTCACTTTTCTGACTAAGCCCCACTTTCAAAATCAACTGTTCCAACAACTAAGGGAATATTTTGAGATTAATAATACACCTGAGATCAATGTTGAATCTTTATGGTGCGCACATAAGGTGTACAGCAGAGGTTTACTTATACAAGCAACAGCGAGGGAAAAGAAGCAGAGAGCTGAAAAACGTAATAACCTACTCAAAAACCTCAAATCATTAGAAACCCAACATAAACAGAACCCCACGTTAAAGGTACTGAACAAATTATTTGACTGCGAGACAGACTATAAGCTTGACCCTAATCACACAACATAGAGCCTACCTAAAATGCTTTAAAGCTATGTATTATTCCCACAAAAACAAAGCAGGTATACTATTAGCCAATTACTTCAGTAAAAGACAGCAATCCGCAAAATTAAGCTCCATCAAAGATCCACATAATGGACAGCAAGTATACCACCCTTATAAGATTGCTGTGGCATTTCAGAGATATTATCAGGACCTTTATAACCTTAATTCTGACAGGAACACCCCACAACTCACACAGGCTAAGAAAAATGACTTACTAGAGAAAGTCAACCTCCCCATACCAAAAAAGGAGGATTTAGGCCTTCTTAACGGCCCGATTTCAGAAAAAGAGAAATCAGACACCATAAGATCCCTACCAGCGCACAAATCACCAGGAGCAGATGGCTTCACTGCAGAATACTATCAAACATTCTCCCCAAATTTTATCCCACATCTGAAATCCTTGTTTAACCAGCCGGCTCAAACTGATTATTTTCCTGCAGAGGTGCTTCAAGCAATTATTGTTGCCCTTCCAAAACCAGGGAAGAGGCCGGATAGTCCTCAAAATTTTAGGCCAATTTCTTTATTGAATACGGATTTAAAGATATATGCAAAAATTTTAGCTAACCGCTTGGCAACAGTAACCCCCTCACTGATCAAAGCCGATCAGGTGGGCTTTGTAAAAGGGAGGCAAGCACCAGATGGCACCTGCAGACTCTACAACTTTTCAGCATTGCTGAAACCCACAAGGTACCCTCGGTCATCCTCACGTTGGATGCCGAAAAGGCGTTCGACAGGGTGCACTGGGGGTACCTGGGGGCCACTCTCACAAAATTTGGCTTCCAAGGCTTCATCTACTCAGAAATCACAGCCTTATACACTTTACCGTCAGCCAAAGTATTCACTTCCAATAAGTTGTCAAGCGGCTTTGGCATAACTAATGGAACCTGCCAGGGATGCCCCCTTTCGCCTCTTATATTTTCATTATTGAAGGAGTCCCTGGTGGATGCCATTAGGATGAATCACTCTATTGAAAGGATAGAAGTGGAGGGATACAGTCACAAAATAGGACTGTGAGAATAAAAATCCGGAATGGCAGCACACTCACCGATAAAAAGCAGATTCTTTATTTGAAAATATGAGCAAAAATGGGGGATACAAGCGGGGGTGGGAGTAGGACAAGATTGGCGCATTTCACACTTCCAAGAGTGCTTTGTCAAAACAACGATGGTTTTGACAAAGCACTCTTGGAAATGTGAAACACGTCAACCTTGTCCTTCTTCCCCCCGATTGTATCCCCCATTTTTGCTCATATTTTCAAATAAAGAATCAGCTTTTTATCGATGAGTGTGCTGCCATTCCGGATTTTTCTTCTCACAATCTTTCTGGCAGTGACAGGGCGTGCACCTCACTGCATTCAGCAGGATACATATTTGGGAGCAGCTGAACCCATACACTCACCTGGAGCTGCGGTTTCTTATCTTTCCACAAAATGGGACTGTTTGCTGATGATGTGGTATTGACTTTGATATATCCAGCTTCTTCCCTGGCTAACGTACAAAAATTATTGGATTTATTTGGGAAAGTATCCTACTATAAATTAAATGTGGCCAAATCCAATATAATGCCTATAGGGGTCTCTAAACAAGCATTGGCAAAACTCAAGAGGGATTATCCCTTTCAATGGACTTCCAAGAACATGGCATACGTGGGAGTAACTTTGTCTTTTCCAATATCCACAACTTGAGAATCTAAATCCCTAAACTAATAGAAATAATAAGGTAAGATATACAACATATATCATCTCATGAATTATCATGGATGGGCAGGGTGGCTGCCATAAAAGTATTATTACTGCCTAAGTTGATATACTTCTTCAGGACCATCCCAATAGTAATACCAGGGCACTTCTTTTCCCTGGCAGATAAATTGTTTAGACAGGCTATTTGGAAAAGAAGGATGACCACAATATCATTCCCGGTGTTACTCAAACATAGAACTAAAGGGGGGGGGGGCTTCCCTAATTTAACGCACTATTACTACGCGGCGCTCTTAGACCAAACTAAGGCATGGTTTGAACCACACTCTGAAAAACTTTGGGTCCACATAGAAAAATCGGTATTGGAAAAAAGAGATTTGCCATCCTTATTACTAGCCAACTTGACACAATTACAGACATATTACCGGCCCCTCCCTGTGATAAATGCCACACTACACGCATGGAAATAACTCCATGCTACCTTACCAACAGAGACGAAAACAAAATATACCAACTTCCCACTTACAATATACGAGTACATAATACCTAACTTAAAAGTCCTCTCTTGGTTGCAACAGAACATAATGATATATAAGGAACTCTTGTCAAAACAACCTCCCCAGAAATCCTTTTTGCACCTACAGTTATCACACCTCCACACTACCCACTCGAACTTACAATAAGGCCTTCACAGCGAAGTGTGGGACTACTTCCTAAACAACCACAGCAAACCTAAAGGGTTGTCCTGGTTTTATGACATTTTCCAGCAAAAAGGAAGATTCCACAAAAAAACTCCAACATGCTCAATTGGGAGAGGGAAATATTCTCAACATTTACACAGATTGAATGGCAACAAGCCATCTGATCATGCTACCGATACTCTCATTGCATAAATCACTGGGAACTTATGATGAAAATTCTTTATCGAACTTACCTAACCCCAGTCAGACTCACTAGAATTTTCCCAACAGGTTCACCAGCATGCTGGAAATTGTGTGGGGAAAACAGCAATATACTGCATACATTGTGGTGCTGCAAAAATGTAAGGAGCTTTTGGAATAAAGTGTTCTCCTTAATTGCAACAATTACAGGCCTCATTATGAAGTCAAACTCCCAACTAGCCCTACTCAACATAGGAATGCACTCTATACCTACTCAATGCAGGGCCATTACAATGCATATTCTCATAGCAGCTAGGTTAACTATAACTTCCAAGTGTAAAAACACTACTGCCCCTAATATTTTGAAGTGGTATATAGAGTCAGGACTCAATGCCCCTAATATTTCTGAAGTGGTATATAGTGTCAGGACTCAATACCTTTATGAAAGACATTTTGCACTATCCTCTAATAATTTGACCAAATTTGACCTACAGTGGAGCCCCTGGAACTTATGTTACCCAATTGATGACTAACTTCTTTCTCAAAGATATCCTAGTAAACATCACAGAGACCCTGTGCAGTGAGTCTTTATTAGCCCTGGTACTACATGTTCAATTTTCTTTGTCTTTACTAGTACTGTTTACTTGTTATTGAAGTTATATGGAAACTACACTTGAATTTTGCCACATAGCGTGTGACAATAAAAAACCCATGGGTATTCAAGGCGACTGCGTGTGGACGAAGGCAGGTGGCCCTTCACTGGGTCCGGACATGGCTGCCTCGCACACTGCATAAAAAGTCAAAATGTATATATTGCAGCCGGATTGAGAACAGACACCCCTCTAGACAACAAACTAACTTAATAGACAGTTGGTGGAGGGTCTAGGGGAGAGGGGCACAGTTTGTTCCCTGATGGGGTGCCGCCCTCCTGGACCCACACCGGGTACATTACTAACAAGAGGGATGTGTCAATACATTGGGCCAGAAAAAACAGCAGAATGATGTATCTATGTATAATGTACCTATGTTTACTACTAAACATGTTAAATACAGGGTGGGCCATTTATATGGATACACCTTAATAAAATGGGAATGGTTGGTGATAGTAACTTCCTGTTTGTGGCACATTAGTATATGTGAGGGGGGAAACTTTTCAAGATGGGTGGTGACCATAGCGGCGATTTTGAAGTCGGCCATTTTGAATCCAACTTTTGTTTTTTCAATAGGAAGAGGGTCATGTGACACATCAAACCTATTGGGAATTTCACAAGAAAAACAATGGTGTGCTTGGTTTTAACATAACTTTATTCTTTCATGAGTTATTTACAAGTTTCTGACCACTTATAAAATGTGTTCAATGTGCTGCATTGTCAATGCAACCCTCTTCTCCCACTCTTCACACACTGATAGCAACACCGCAGGAGAAATGCTAGCACAGGCTTCCAGTATCCGTAGTTATAGGGGCTGCACATCTTGTATCTTCACAGCATAGACAATTGCCTTCAGATGACCCCAAAGATAAAAGTCTAAGGGGGTCAGATTGGAAGACCTTGGGGGCCATTCAACTGGCCCACGACGACCAATCCACTTTCCAGGAAACTGTTAATCTAGGAATGCTCTGACCTGACACCCATAATGTGGTGGTGCACAACAGCCAACCAGACTCATAGCGATATTATATGTGCACCAAAGACCCACCTTTTGGGAAAAGACACTTACCTATGTCATAACAAACATTACTCTCATGTCCACTGGGCGTTGAAGCAGAATTCTAAAAAGAGAGGAGTGATGGTTGCGTTTCACAGGAATGTATCGTTTTGTCTCCTGAACAAAGTATCAGACCCAAGAGGCAGATTCTTAATACTGCAGTGTACTGTAAACTCAGCTATGTGCACAATAGTGTGCTTATATGCGCCGAACACACACCAAATTCGTTTTTTGAATAGACTGATGAAGAAAGTGTCTAGTATTAAGAAAGGTGCTTTGATTATATGTGGGGACTTTAATATTGTTCCCGACCAAGCCATAGACTCAACAAATACTACTCCCAGTATGGTTTCCCCAATGCTAGATTTTATAAGGAACCAGGATTTACATGATGTATGGAGATGCCTCCACTCAACGGAGCGCCACTATACGTTCCATTCATCCCCTCACAACTCCTATTTAAGGATCGATTACTTCCTAGTGGATAAGTGGTCCCTACAGAAAATCCCATCGGCGGACATTGACCCAATAACATGGTCGGACCATGCCCCTGTGAGAATCAAAATCTTACTCAACACTCCCCTAGTCTCGTCCAGGTTGTGGAGAGCTAATTCATATGTTATGCAAACCCCCCCCCGTACTCAGAATATATTCGGGATCAATTAAAAGAATTTTTCAGATTGAATGAGGGATTAGTGCCTTCTCCGGCCACATTATGGATGGCACATAAAGCCCATATTAGAGGCATTATGATTCAACAAAACGCGAGGGCAAACAGGAGGAGGACGCAGCGTCTAGTGGAAATCACGAGGGAAATTTCCTAATTAGATACTCAAAATAAATCTAACCCATCCAATTCAAAACTTCTGGCTAAACGCCAGGAACTGAGAGCTCTGCTATTAGAAATCCACAAAAAAGCTTATCGTAAGCTGAAAGCTACTATGTACGTGACATCCAATAAAGCAGGAAAACTCATGGCAAATAAAATCAAAGGGTAGAGAACCAAAAGTCACATCCCCTACCTAATCCACCCCAATAGTAAGCAAAAAGTGATAAATCCACAGGAAATAGCAAACGCCTTTAGTGCGTATTATAGCTCTTTATACAACATCAAAGAGGATAAGGACACCCCCAACCATCCCAAGAGGCTATTGCCCAATTCTTATCTAGAGTAAAGCTTCCAACAATCACCTCTGACCAACTGGAAGCTCTGAACTCTCCCTTTTCTATAACTGAAATAGAACAAGTGATTAGAACTATTACCCCCAACAAAGCACCAGGTCCGGACGGATTACCAGGGGACTACTATAAAGAATTCGTGCACATCCTAAGGCCCCATGTTCGCAAGGTTTTCAATGATGCTGCCTCCACCTCCATCTTTCCCTCTGAAATGCTCTCAGCAGTGATTATCACATTGCCTAAGCCAGGTAAAGCCCCAGATATGCCACAAAATTTCCGACCCATCTCACTGCTAAATGCAGATCTCAAAATGTACGCCAAATTGATTACCCAAAGAATAGCTAACCTACTACCAGAACTAATATAGATCAAAACTGGTTTTGTGAAGGGGAGGCAGATATCCAGAGGAACGCCTTCTCTGCTTCTAACTTTAGACGCAGAGAAGGCGTTCTACAAGGTCCACTGGGGCTATATGAGGGAGGTGCTACTAAAATTTGGTTTCAAAGGCTTGATCTTGTCCGCCATAATGGCATTATACTCCAAGCCATCGGCCAAAGTGTACATAGGAGAAATGTTGTCCCTCCCATTCTCTATTACAAATGGTACTCATCAGGGATGCCCCCTCTCCCCACTGATTTTTAATTTATCCGTAGAGCCCCTAGCTGAGCATACAGGAATACAAATAGGTACATATGTACATAAAATAAGCTTATTTGCGGATGACATCATCCTGATACTGTCTAACCCCCACACGTCCCTATCCGCGGTTTACAAATTGTTACTAGACTATGGGAATATTTCCTATTACAGAGCCAATGCATCAAAATCACACCTACTAGATCTTAGGCTAGATGCTACAACCAGAAACTTGATTAGCTTACAATTTCCCTTTCAATGGGCCGACAAAGGGGTACATTATCTTGGTATAACACTTACCAAAAACCCCTCCACCCTATTTAAGAAAAATTATGTGACCTACAAAGAAAAGTTCACCCAGTCGCTAAGCGAATTGGGCAAACATGAATTCTCTTGGCTAGGCAGGCTAGCTTAACAAATTTATCTGGGCGGGAAAAAAACTGAGAATTGCATTCCATAGGCTAATTAAGCATAGATCGGCTGATGGTTCTGGCTTAGTTGACATATCTGACCACTACTGGGCCAGCATACTATCCCAAGCTAAAGAGTGGTTCCTCTCTAAACCTGATACGAGATGGGGAGACATAGAAGCACAAAACACCCCGAACCATCATCTGCAAAACTGGTTATGTAGTTTCCATCCCAAAACCAAAATCCATAAAACCATCCCACTAACAATGGCAGCCACAGATAGAGCTTGGCACAAATTGATAAACTTGACGTGGAATAATATCCCGACGACTGAACTTAATCTTAAAATAGGTGCTCTTAAAGAATTGATTCCCTCCCTGCTCCTCCCGAACCAGAAGGTTTGTGGCCCTATAAGCATACGGGAGCTGTTTACAAATGATAAAATTAAATAATTTCAAACTCTCAAAATAGACTTAAAATTAAAAGAGAACTCGCAATTTAGTTACCTGCAGATAGCACATTGTTTGAGAAACAACCCCCAACTCAGAGCCAAGGTACCAATTAAGATACATAATTTCTTTGCACGAAATTCAGAGGGTAAAAAAGGGATCTCCCTTTTCTATAACACGCTTCAGGAAAAAGTATACTTTGATCAATCTTTACACTACATCCAATGGGGCTGCGACCTGGGCAAACCTATCGCTACAGGAAATTGGCTTAAGGCGTTTAGATACACATATACAGCCACTAGGTGCATAGCACTTTGGGAATCTGCCCAAAACATTTTCCAAAGGAGATATATGACCCCTACTAAAGTGGCTAATTTTGACAAATCAAAGTCTCCACTATGTTGGAGACAATGTGGGAACATGGGCTCCCTTTTGCACATGCTATGGGAATGTCCGAAGCTGGAAAACTCCTGGAAGGAAATGTTCTCTCTGTTGACTCAAATCACAGGGACATACGAACTCCCTACAACTGAGCTAGCAATACTGAATTTGAATATGGATATCTTCTCCCCGGACTATAGATTAATTTTCTCGCTCATACTTCTGGTGGCTAGGCACAATATCACCAGTAATTGAAAGAACCCTGACCCACCGCAATTTAAAGTGATTATTCCATATATACAAACCCATCATCAGTATGAGAAATTGTTGGCAACCATTAACCACTCCAATCACAAGATGAATAAACTGTGGGCACCCTGGTATAAATGGTTACAAAAGTTGAATAAGTAAGAGTCAGCATATTATTTCCCTAGGAGCATATGCAGGTCCTTTAGTTTTCTTCTCTCCCTCCTAACCCTCCTTGTTTCCCTCTTCTTAAGAGATATGTGTGTTAACTGTTTGTCTATGTTCAGGGTATCCTCAGCGATCATACAAGATCTTATGACAACATTTTGAAGCATCAGGTGGAATGCAGCTGCTCCACTCACTTGACACTCCTCCCCGGGACACAGTCTTGGTCCCATTGGGGTGCCCCCGGGGGGAGATCGAAGGAACACAGTGGCCGAAAGACTGAGAGGACAGCCCGCATAACCACCAGATTTAAATCTGTATAACGGTATGACATGACACAGGTATGGCTGTGTTTAAAAATTCATATTATATGTACCTTAAAAATCCATATTGTATGTACTGTGAACTAATTTTTCTTTGCTAACCCTGCTGTGGTCGTATTACAGTCATATCTCTGTTCTTGTTTAAAAATATTAATAAAAACGATTCTAATTAAAATATTGGAAGAATATTCTTTACTTGATGAACTATATTGATCTACCCACTTATTTATATTACATGTTATCAATGCATCATTATATTTTTTTAATAATTTTTTTTTTTTTGCACTGAGTCACCTTTGATCCAATATTTAACCAAATAATTTGTGCACTAAGTCACTTTTGAATTGAATCTCTGAACACTGTATGAGATTTGGGTTTTTATATAATAATTTTTTGGCACTTTAGTTCACAAATTGTGCATTATCATCAGCCCTACACTCGTTAGTATCCATAGTTGTGGCCTAAGATTACAAATTTTACCTGTTAAGTAGGTTTATAATTGGACCGATGAAATCACCCACACTTTGATATTGAGGGGATATATAACCCTGTAAAGTTGGGGAGGTAGATTAGATGTATTCCTGGGTAGGTGGAGGGGACCTCTTCAGTGTAAGCCCATAATGACAAACAGGTAGACAGCTGGCAGGTGGATCCACTGCTGTGGACTCAGACCATCCTCCCAACCTGGGGGTATCTATGTTCAGTGCTAGTCATAATTACTCTAGAAAAAAGTATATATAGGGAAGAATTAATGAATAAATCAATTCACAACTGACTATCACAGGAGCCAACTTCAATAAATGTACAGGTATGGAGTAACCGAACCAGCCTGGTCATCACCCCAGAGTACATATACGGTGCCGGAACTGGAAGTGGAGTATGTTCATTTTAATAATGCCAGCTCTCCCAAACCAAGAGAAGAGCCCCTTGTGCCATTTCTGTAGATCACTTTGAATGTCCCTTAGTATAGGCAAGTAATTTAATGCATAGAGTTCAGATAGGGATTTTGGGAACTGAATCCAGAGGTAAGTGATCAACTGCTTTTGCCATAAAAGGGGAACTTAGATTTACAGGAGGTCACTTCATGAGTTGGTAGCATCAGTTAGAGAGAGTGTTATAATGTGTAAAGTCCTTGAGTAAGTTAGGGATAGTGGATTGTGGTTTAGACAAGAACAGCAGAATGTCGTCTGTGAATGTTGCTATTTTGTATGTGCGTTCTGCGACCTCAATCCCTTTAATGTTGTAGTAATGTAGTTACTGTAGTAACACTGCAGTAATGGTTCTAGCATTAGAACGAACAAGGGCAGTGAAAGATGGCAGACCTATCTGGTGCTGTTTGAGAAGGCATTCGATAGGTGGCTGTTTTCTCTGGTAGTTGGATTAGAGTAAAGTGCAAGGATGTAGTTGAGCATATTGTGACATATGCCAATGCGTTCCAGAACTGCACGCATGTAATCCCAGGCCCCTCTATCAAATGCCTTCTCTGCATCCAGCGACAGGAAGACCCCTCTATGCTTGTTTGTGGTTAGCCAGTAATGTAAGTTTAAGGCCTTTAGGGTATTATCTCTAGCTTTGATGCCAGGGACAATGAGATGGGTCTATAATTGGGAACCTGAGTGGGCTTCTTCCCTTCCTTTGGGATTACTGTTATATGTGCTTCTTAAATACCCTGGAGACCCTTTGGATTGAAGGCTAGGGAGTTGAAGGCAGTCAGGAAAGGGGGTGTTGGCAAAGACTTTTCTCGCCTTAAGTTGTTTCAAGGAAAGGGTTAGTTCTTCAACCCTTCAGTTAGTGGTTGGTTCAGTTTCTGTAATTCGTCTTCGGTGATGGGTTTAGGGCTATATTTTGATAGGAATTATGAGAAGAGCTCCTGTCTAGAGGTGATTGCTGAGTTATATTATATAGAGTAATAACCATACATATGGGGCGCAGGGGCCCCTAATCTACATGCAGGGCGCCGGACACATGGATTTCAGTGGGCTTTTTTTTTTTACGCACGTGATTACAGCCTGAGGCTCTAATTGGCTTCAAAAAAGGGTGGGCTCAGGGCGCAGAACACTGTGCCCTGAGCCCACCCAGTTGTGTGACAATAGTGAATTAATATTCACTATTGTCTTCCTGATTCTCCTCCTGGCCAATCAGGAAGTAGGTCCTGAGACCAATCGGGTCTCAGGACACACTTCCTGTTCCCCTAGGAGTAGAAACAATGGCCCGGGCGATGTGCCCGCATTGCCCATCTGCAATCAGTCCAGGAGGACTGCAAACCTGCCTTGCACAAGCCAGGATTGACTTGCTCCCTGGACTGCCAACTGTTACCTTCACATTGCTGATTTGCACTGGCTGGTTCGGGAGAAGCAGCAGAGAACCATGAATCCAGACTTCAGGAGCTGGGTACCTGCTACGGTCACTCTTCTAGTGGTCTTCCTCATCCTGGCTATCATCTCAAAGCTGGAGCAGGAGATGGGGTAAATATATTTTCCTTTGTCTTTGTACTTAAGCTTGCTTTTTGTTTAACTCTATCCTGCCTTTCCTGATTCCAGTACAAACACAGCAGTGATCAGATTGCACAGTGCTTATTGGTTTTGTTGATAGGCAATACTGTTTGTCACCTATCATCAGAGTGCATGCTGCTGTGTTCACACACACTGGCAAAGAGAGAGATCCATGCAGAGGCAATGACATCCACTGGCTGACACAAAGATCCTCCCTCTTCTCCCTCTTCATCTTCTCTGCTCCTTAAACTTAGTGTAACAAAGGGAGAAGAGCTCATCTGGGAGCAAGCACTAAGGGAAAGCCTCCAGGGAGAGACTGGTGACAGCAAGTAACAGTACACACTGCCTAAGGTATTGGAGAAGGGATAATTACATAGCAGTCATTGTGAAGGTTGTGTCTGACATCATTCTGATGTGATATTATAGTGCCATGCACTTTGTAATATCTCTTGTATGGAAATGTTGAATAATAGGAGAGAGAGAGCACAGAGATCATACACACACTTGGCACTACAAAGAATGGAGCTCTGGGTTGGCTATAGATTCTGCTATGACTCATGATGATGGTGACAACAAACAGCATTATATCATAAACAAAGGAGTGCCCACTTCTTCCATGCTCAGTTCATTAGGACAACATCTGACAACAAAGGTGTGTAACCCTTCATTTAAAGCTGTATTATTATGGTTATCATTCTCATTCAGTTAAATTGGAAGTTTTCAGCTTTCAGCCTTTTATTGGTTGAACTAGATGGACTTGTGCCTTTTTTTCAACCAGACTAACCATGTAGCTAATAGCAGTAAATCAATTGACAGGCCAGTGGCAGGCCTGTCCATAGGTTCAGCTCCTCCCCCAAAGTTCATATTCATAGAATGATTTATTTTTAAATAAACAATAATATGACTAACATTTTTTAACATCTTAAAGTGTAAAAATGTTAGTCATATTATACTTTATTTAAAAATAAACCATTCCACTGTGTGGGGCATCAGGCTAATAGCTGTCTATTAGCTCTATCATTTTTTTCACAAACACTTGATTACAGCCTGAGGCTCTAATTGGCTTGTTTAATATAGTCCCCTGAACCCTCCGACTTTTGACTTTAGCAAATGAAAATTCACCATTGCGTCACTTCCAGTTTCCAGGCCAGTCTGGAGGCTGCAGGTAAGGACCTGGACAGGAAGGGTTAGTTTGTGCCCCCCCCCCCCAAAACAAAATTATCACCAGCCACCACTTCCAACAATTTTCCCCTACTATAACAACTCATCGGTCGCCCGCGGCTTTCAACCACTGGATATCCCAGGCCAGCAAAGGTGAAACTCCCTGTCAAATTCCAATACCCATATCAGCAATTTCATACCTGATACCAAACTTCCCATCCCAATTATGGAAACAACAGGGTATTAAACATATCTCTGATCTATATATCAATGATTCATTAAAATTGTTCATTACCCTTAGACAAGAATTCTCCATTCCAACTACAGACTATTTTAAACTCCTTGGTGGTATGATTATGTCAGATTTTTGCATCTAAAAGCGGTACATTGTTTTTGCATAGAAATTTGGTGTTTTATATTGTAGGCCTGTAATTATTAGGAATAACTCACTTAAATCTGTCCAAACAAGAGTCTAGTAGACATCCCGTGTATGATAAATTTTGAAACACAAAATCATAAATTATAATATAATAAATAATTATTAAAAATAATAACATAATAGTAATAAAAAATTATTCAATAATGTAATCAAATGAAAAACACTGAAATGTGCTCATTTGCAGAATTGTTGCTGTCGTCACTTTCAGCGTCTGATGATAAATGTTTCAACAAATCAGTATCACTCAATTCTGCAAATGATTCTCATTTACTATCGGTGTTTTCTAGCTGATCAAAAACCATTTTTGACGTAAAGGGACACTTTTTGGTTGCCATGGACATTCTCAAGTTTCCAGGCAGAAAGAATGACATATATGATATAAAAGTGCATGCAGGGCACTGGGCAAACCATTAGGGACAAAAGGGATGTGAAATGATTTCATACAGTAATGTAATCTTACAGATTACAGTGTACTGTATGTTTACTTTGTGTTTCACTATTTGAATTTGCTGCCAGTCTCTGCCCCCGTGCGATGCGACGCTCTAAGGGAACAGAGCAGGGCACACAGAGGCATCGGGCGGAAGACACAGCCCGCTGACACAGTGGGGGGACATTGTTGGATCCAGGGGTCAAGGTAAGTAATGCTGCCGAGATCCAGCGATGCAATCCCGAGTGTGGCTCGGGGTTACCGCTCTTGGTACAGAAAATTCACCCCGAGCCACACTCGGGAATACCACCAGGGGGGTTAAGTATGTTCAAATATCCTATTTGAAGTTGAACGAACCCAAACTGTAAAGTTTGGGTCCGTACCGAACTTTGGGGTGTCCGTGACCCGGACCCGAACCCGGACATTTGAAAAAAAGTTTGGGTTCGGGTTCTGGGTTCGGGTATTTGATCACACATGTTGAATAGCTGCAGGGCAGCCAATCAACAAGCGTTTCACTGGTTTGCCCTTAGAAACCATCACAGCCATGCATACTAATGGCATGGCTGTGATTGGCCAGTGCATCATGTAACCCAGCCTCTTTATAAGCTGGAGTCACTTAGTGCTGCATGTCACATGCTCTCTGGGTAGTGTAGGGAGAGTATGCTGCCGGCGCTGTGAGGGACAGATTGCAGAAATAATAACATCTCATCGATCTGATTGTGGACTAGGTAGAGATTACTACTAATACTGCTTTGAGGGACAGATTGCAGATCTCATCCTGCATTACAGAACGATCAGCTTTGAGGGACAGATTACAGATCTCATCCTGCATTACCGAACGATCTGATTGTGTTACCGAACGATCTGATTGTGGACTAGGTAGAGATTACTATTACTACTGCTTTTAGGGACAGATTGCAGATCAAATAACATCTCATCCTGCATTACAGAACGATCTGACTGGACTAGGTAGAGTCTACTGCTTAGAGGGACAGATTATTGTTCTAAAGTCATCTCCTAGTTCTATATGGTCAGGTTCCTGCTGTTGCTGTAAGGGACAGATTATTGTTCTAAAACCATTGCCTACTCCTATAGGGTCAGGTTCTTGCTGTTGCTCTAAGGGACAGATTATTGTTCTAAAATCATCGCCTACTCCTATAGGGTCAGGTTCCTGCTGTTGCTGTAAGGAACAGATTATTGTTCTAAAAGCATCGCCTACTCCTATAGGGTCAGGTTCCTGCTGTTGCTGTAAGGGACAGATTATTGTTCTATAATCATCTCCTAGTTCTAAAGGGAGAGGATCCTGCTGGTCCTGTAAGGGAAAGATTATTTTTCTACAATCGTTGCCTACTCCTATAGGGTCAGGTTCCTGCTGTTGCTGTAAGGGACAGATTATTGTTCTATAATGATCTCCTAGTTTTAAAGGGATAGGTTCCTGCTGGTCCTGTAAGGGGCAGATTATTTTTCTAAAATCATCGCCTACTCCTATAGGGTCAGGTTCCTGCTGTTGCTGTAAGGGACAGATTATTGTTCTATAATCACCTCCTAGTTCTAAAGGGAGAGGTTCCTGCTGGTCCTGTAAGGGACAGATTGTTGTTTTATAATCATCTCCTAGTTCTAAAGGGAGAGGTTCCTGCTGGTCCTGTAAGGGACAGATTATTTTTCTAAAATCATCGCCTACTCCTATAGGGTCAGGTTCCTGCTGTTGCTGTAAGGGACAGATTATTGTTCTATAATCATCTCCTAGTTCTAAAGGGAGAGGTTCCTGCTGGTCCTGTAAGGGACATATTATGTTTCTAAAATCATCGCCTACTCCTATAGGGTCAGGTTCCTGCTGTTGTTGTAAGGGACAGATTATTGTTCTATAATCATCTCCTAGTTCTAAAGGGAGAGGTTCCTGCTGATCCTGTAAGGGACAGATTATTTTTCTAAAATCATTGCCTACTCCTATAGGGTCAGGTTACTGCTGTGGCTGTAAGGGACAGATTATTGTTCTATAATCATCTCCTAGTTCTAAAGGGAGAGGTTCCTGCTGTAGAAGAAGAAGAATTTATTATTCATTTTTTTTGTATTAATAAATACTTAAATAGTGCTACATAGTACATTTGCGGGCAGAATGAGGAGAGTGTCAAATAAAGGATGTGGTCGTGGTGCTGCTGGTGGTGTTGGTGAAGCTCCTGTTGGAAGGAAAGGACGTGGTCGATCTGTGCCAGCTACACGCACAAGTGAAACACATTCCTCAGGTAGCCGACAGAACCTTCAACGTTATATGGTAGGCCTAAATGCCGCTCAACGAATGGTGAGGCCAGAAGAAGTACAGGCAATAGTAGATTGGGTGGCTGACAATGCCTCCAGTTCCTGCACATTGTCTCCCTCCCGGTCCCTTGATGAAAGCTCATGGCACCTGAACCCCATGGCCATCTGTCTTTCACCTCAGCCCCTTGTAAATTAGCCAAGCAGTCTGAGCCCCAAGTCATGCAACAGACTCTTATGCTTTTTGATGACCCTCCTGGTGTGCTTTCCTTGGGCCATCCACATAGCCCTGCCACAGAAGTTGAAGAAATTGAGTGCACCGATGCCCAACCACTTCTGTTGCAGGATGAGGACATGGAAACACCAACGCAGCACATCTCTGATGATGACGAAACACAGATGCCAACTGCTGCAACTTTCCTCAGTGTGCAGACTGACAAGGAGGGCAGTGGTGAAGGTTGGGTGGAAGATGATGTGGAGGAGGATGATGAGGTCCTAGACCCCACATGGAATGAGGGTCATGCGAGTGACGTGTGTAGTTTGGAGGAAGAGGTGGTGGTCACACAGAGGCACCAGCACAGAAAAAGAGGAAGCAGGTTACAAAAGCAGAGCAAGAGTCCCCTAGACAGTAGGCCTGCTACTACCCACTGCACCCAGGGACCTAGCACACCAAAGGCAGCTCAAAGGCGTTCCCCCGCGTGGCAGTTCTTCAGACAATGTGCTGACGACAAGACACGAGTGATTTACACGCTGTGAAATGATAGCCTGAGGCGAGGCCTAAATGTTCTAACCCTGAGCACAACCTGCATGATCAGGCATCTAAATTCAAGGCACAAGCTGCATTGGAATAATTACCTCAAAATTCAAGAAAGGTCTCGGTCTCCTCCTGCTTCCTCTTCTGCCTCAGCCTCTGCCTCTTCCTCCACCTCTACAGTGCCAGTGTCACCTGCCACCCAGCAAACAGACCATGTGACAGCAACACCACAACTGCCACTGTCCCCAAGCATTTCCACACAGTCCCATGGAAGCTTACAGCTCTCCATCTCCCAAACACTGGAGAGAAAGAGGAAGTACCCCCCTACCCACCCACTATCCCTGGCCCTGAATGCCAGCACTTCAAAATTCCTGGCCTTTGAAATGATGTCATTCCGTCTGGTGGACACAGACAGTTTTAAGAACCTGATGGCGATGGCTGTCCCACAGTATGTGGTTCCCAGCCGCCACTACTTTTCCAGGCGAGCCATCTTTTCCCTGCACAAACAAGTTGGGGACAAGATCAAGTATGCACTGCGCAACGCCATCTGTGGCAAGGTCCACATAACCACTGATACATGGACCAGTAAGCATGGGCAGGGACGCTATATCTCGCTAACTGCACACTGGGCAAATTTAGTGGTGGGTGGGCCTGAGGCGGCTAGCCATTTAGCGCATGTCCTTCCGCCACCGAGGATTGCAGTGCTTTTCTCTTTGCCAACTGTTGCCTCCTCCTCCTACTGAGCTTCCTCCTCCTCTACCACCTCTTCATTCGCTCAGCGTAACACCTTCACCACCAACTTCAGCACATCCAGGGGGAAACTACAGCAGGCTGTTTTAAAACTGATATGTTTGGGGGATAAACCCCACACTGCGCAGGAGCTACACGACTTCAACCACCACTTCCACAATGCGACTCGCTTACTTCTCCACCATCTCCTCCTCCTTCGAGTCATCCTCCTCCTCCGTTGTCAACCGTTTCTCTTTTCGTGACGTTAGGAGCCACCGCCTTCCTGTACGCGATTTACCGATCGGCGGAGTCCGGGTGGGTGGTGATTTAAACGGGTCACACGTCAATCGCTCTATATCGCAGGGACGGGTACGAATGACCAGGTACATAGTCACCAATACACCTGGAACGGTGTCTACCGCAACGCGTCACGTATGAACTAGAACAGGGGTTGAACAAACACGTCCCTTTTCTACCGAGCGGACCTTTTCATCACCGCC
>BLSH010413350.1:252857-273629 GCA_018402905.1 Glandirana rugosa | reverse complement strand
GCAATATCGCAGTCCCAATAAAAATCGCAGATCGCCGCCATTACTAGTAAAAAAAAAATAAAATAATAAAAACGCCATAAATCAATTCCCAGTTTGTAGATGCGATAACGTTTGCGCAAACCAATCAATATACGCCGATTGCGATTTTTTTTTTACCAAAAATATGTAGAAGAATATATATCGGCCAAAACTGATGAATAATTTTTTTTAATGGATTTGTACTTAAGCAAAAAGTAAAAAATATTGTTCTTTTTTGCAAAATTGTCGCTCATTTTTTGTTTATAGCGGCGATCAGAAATGACGCAGAGGGGATCAAATACCACCAAAAGAAAGCTCTATTTGTGGGAAAAAAAGGACGCAAATTTTATTTGGGTACAACGTCGCACGACCGCGCAATTGTCATTCAAAATGTGACAGCGCTGAAAGCCAAAAATTGGTCTGGGCAGGAGGGGGGTTTAAGTGCCCGGTAAGGAAGGGGTTAAAATAGGAAAATCTAAAATGTTGAATGATATAACAAAACAATATAATCCGGTGCCACAACAAGGAATTTGTCTGGATACATGTGAGTTTATTACTTTTATTAAAATTATTTGCCTTTTAAAACGATATCACACTATCTGCGTACTTTCTTTGGGTGACCGAGGTAAACCGAGGTAAACTGTGGAAGGTGATACCCAGGAAGGAGACCGGTGTGGCCCCAGGGAGGTCTATGTCCAGGCAGGCGGCTTCTGACTCCCTATGATAAGGGATCTAGGAGATCCAGCATATCGTGGAAGGTGACTCCCAGGAAGTAGACCAGTGTGGCCCCGTGGAGGTCTATATCCATGCAGGCGACTCCTGACCCCCTATAATAAGGGGTCCAGGAGATTCGGTAAGGAGACAACCATTTTTGGTGGAGGGTTTTTTTCACTAAATGGTGGTGTGGTGCATGCCGACTCACCTTGGGAAGATTTAAATAAGAACATTTCAACATCACTATTGCACTGGGCTATTGATTTTCCATAGACTTACACATCTTTATATTGATTGATTATTGATGCACTAGAAGATATTATAAGAACTTTGTTGTGGCACCGGATTATATTGTTTTGTTATATCATTCAACATGTTTGATTTTCCTATTTTAATATTTGGCTGTTTGAATTTATGGTATACACACAAGCGCAGCTTATTTTGTCTATTATTAGTTTTGGGTGTAGAATTCACACTTTTGAGTTGCAGCTGTGTTAAGGAGTCTTTGATAATAAGGGTTAGCGCAGTCTTTTTCTTTATTTATAATTGCCAAAATATCGTAGCGGCTCTGGGCCTAGCCGGTTTGACGTACATTTCTTTCCTGGCGCATGTGCTGAATTTGGTGGTACAGAATTTTTTTTTTTCAGAAATTTCTAAAAAACTACCTGGATATGTCAGAGCTGCTGCAGAAAGTGCAGGCCATCTGTGCTCACTTTTGGCATTCTCACCCTGCTGCTGCTCGCCTGTCTTCGCTGCAGCGGAACTTCGCCCTTCCCGCTCACCGCCTCCTATGCGACGTGCCCACAAGGTGGAATTACACCTTGCACATGCTGGAGAGACTGTGCGAGAAGCAGCAGGCAATAGTGGAGTTTCAGCTGCAGCACGCATGGGTCAGTCCCTCTGCAGAACAGCACTACTTCACCACCAACGAGTGGGCCTCCATGCGAGAACTGGGTAGCGTATTGCGGTGTTTCGAGTACTCCACCAACATGGCCAGTGCCGATGACGCTGTTCTCAGCGTTACTATCCCACTTCTATGTCTCCTTGAAAAAACACTTTGGGCCATGATGGAAGAGGATGTTGCACAGGAGGATGAGGAGGAGGAGGGGGAAGAGGGGTAATTTCCACAGTTATCAGGCCAGTCATTCACAAGTATCTCGGAGGGTGGGTTCCTGCACCAGGATAGGCCAGGTAAAAAATATTCAAGCCAGGGCACAGTTTTGGAGGATGAGGAGTATGAGGATGATCATGAGGAGGAGGAGGAACCGCAGCAGTGTGGCACCCAACGCAGCTCATGGGCATCACTGGAGTGTGGCTGGGGGCATACGGAGGACACAGATGATACACCTCCCACAGAGGACAGCTTGTCTTTGCCTCTGGGCAGCCTGGCACACATGGCCGACTACATGCTGCAGCGCCTGCGCAATGACAGCCGAGTTGCCCACATTGTAACTTGTTCTGATTACTGGGTGGCCACCCTGCTGGATCCCCGTTACAAGGACAACGTGCCGTCCTTAATTCCCTCATTGGAGCGTGATCGGAAGATGCGTGACTACAAGCGCACACTGGTAGAGGCGCTGCTGAGGGCATTCCCAAATGACACCGGGGGCTCAGTGGAAGCACAAGGCAAAGGCAGAGGAGGAGGAGGAAGAGGCCGCCAACGCAGCTGTGGCACCGCCAGCACCTCAGAAGGCAGGGTTAGCATGGCTGAAATGTGGAAAAGCTTTGTCAGCAGTCCGCCACAACAAACAGCAGCACCAGCTGATAGGCAAGGTCTTAGCAGGAGGCAGCATTTCAGCAACATGGTGGAACAGTATGTGTGCACACGCCTACACGTACTGACTGATGGGTCTGCCCCATTCAACTTCTGGGTCTCCAAATTGGGCACATGGCCTGAGCTTGCCCTTTATGCCTTGGAGGTGCTGGCCTGCCCTTCAGCCAGTGTATTGTCTGAACGTGTGTTTAGCATGGCAGGGGACGTTATCACAGACAAGCGCAGCTGCCTGTCCACACCCAAAGTGGACAAGCTAACATTTATTAAAATGGACCAGGCATGGATCCCACAAGACTTGTCTGTACCTTGTGCATAATAGACATTCAGACCGACCTCACACAGTCATTGGTATACTTGTTTTTTTTAATATGCTTCAATACTTTGTGGGCTACCCCAATTAGAAAAAAAAAAACAAACAAACAACAAAAAGTGTTGGCTACCTCCTCCTCCTCCTCCTCCACCACCGCCACTTCCACCTACACTGCCACGGTCATGGCCTAGTCAACCTCTAGGCTCCTACTCCACATCCACCCCCCTTCCCATTTTTATTTTTTTTATTTGATTTTAAGCTATTTTCCCTATCCCCATTTTTTTGTAGGGCACTTGTCCTACTCTTACCCCCATTTTACTTCCTTTTGCAGCCCTCTAGCACTTGCCAGAACTTTTTTACAGCCATTTTGTGCCGAAAAGTTTGGGTCCCCATTGACTCCAATGAGGTTCAGGGTCCGGGGTAAAGTTCGGGTTAAGTTCGGGACCGAACCCAAACTTTTTCGCGAAGTTCGCCCGGACCCGCCGAACCCGAACATCCAGGTGTTCGCTCAATTCTAATCCTATTGTCTACTAAGAAACCCATGCCTGCAACTCTTTGTTCATGAAAATATCTGGAAATGTCTATCCACAAATAAGAATAACCTTAAGGGTATAGCACTATTTTATGGTCTATTAGGCACAAAGAACTCCTTCTCCAAACTACATCCAATAAGAACATGGGAGAGGGATATCAGTAAAAACGTCACCACCTCGCAATGGTCTACAGCATTAGAAAGCCACAAGAGCCTCTAAATTGTGGGAATTGAGTCTTAAGTAGAGTTGAGCGAACCCGGACTGTAAAGTTCGGGTTCGTACCGGACTTTGGGGTGTCCATGCCCCGAACCCAGACCCGGGCATTTGAAAAAAAGTCTGGGTTCGGGTTCAGTATTCGGGTATTTTTTGGCACCTTTTCTATAGCTGCAGGGCAGCCAATCAACAAGCGTTTCACATGTTTGCCCTTAGAAGCCATTACAGCCAGGCCTACTAATGGCACGGCTGTGATTGGCCAGTGCATCATGTGACCCAGACTATTTTTGGCGCCTGTTGAATAGCTGCAGGGCAGCCAATCAACAAGTGTTTCACTCGATTGCTCTTAGAAGCCATCACAGCCATGCCTACTAATGGCATGGCTGTGATTGGCTAAAGCATCATGGGACCCAGCCTCTATATGAGCTGGAATCACGTAGTGCTGCATGTCACATGCTCTCAGGCTAGTGTAGGGAGAGGATGCTGCCGGCGCTGTGAGGGATAGATTACCGTTCTAATATAATCTCATCCTGCATTACAGACCGGTTCCTGGCGGTGCTGTGAGGTGAAAGATTAGCATTCTAAAACCATCTGATACTAGACTAGCTACAGTTTCCTAGTGCTGTGAGGGATAGATTACCATTCTAAAGTAATTTGTTAAATGTTCAGCGCAAACGGATATAAAAATATGTTAATCTGAGAGCTGCTGCCACCACCGAACTCCACAGATGTGCAGTTGAATAATATAGTAGTATTGAGGTGGATGTGGCGCTGCTCTGTTTTTCAACTGTGTATTGTTTTAATATTACTGATAATTTCCAGCGTGCCGGTAAGTATTAGATGTGGAAAATAACAAATGACATGGGTAATGAAAATAGGATATAAATAGTCAATAAATAATTTGGAATGTCTTTGTAATTATTGTGCTCATATAAAATGTGATAAATGCGGACTCAAACCAAAATATGTGAAAATATAAACTTGGAAAAAGTGCACTTGAATAATGTTATGATGACTACAAGAAAGCGTCTATAAAACCAAAAAATGTGTAAACAGGATTTAGTGAATCACTTATGTGATAGGAATTGCATAAAAAAAGTGCTGCTATAAAATCAAAAATATATAAATTAATTAACAATGACATATCACACCATATATAAATATGTGCAAAAAGGCAAATCATGTGCAACAACGTATTGACCAAAATACATATTATGTGCAAAGAGGCAAATCATGTGCAGAAAACGTGTGCAAAGATCAGTCCAAAACATAAATCATCCGAAAATGGCTTATAAAGGGAAAAAAGCCAAGAGAGCACTATCCAAAAGCGTGCTATGGGACAGTCTCTACAATTGTATTTGAATTCCCGGAGAGATCTTCCCTCCACTGGGGTGTTGGCAAACGCTCTAGAGGTGAATTTTCATTCTGACATGCGTTTTTTTCACTCCACACTGTGCATCAGGTGCTCCCCTCCTTTAACTATTAGTTTCTTCTTACATGATTCAACTAAAACGGAGGGGAGAAGGTCAGAAGGCTTCGCAGGACCCCACAAAGCAAGCACCCGTCTGAGGGGAGTGTTCCTAACAGTGGAATGCAGCAGGGCTTGTGTAATTCTACCAAACGTGTACCCCTTTAGTGTGGAACGTTTTCTGGTGAGTGGCCACACGCTTGTAGTTAAAGGAGGGGAGCACCTGATGCACAGTGTGGAGTGAAAAAAGGCATGTCACAATGAAAATTCACCTCTAGAGCATTTGCCAACACCCCAGTGGAGGGAAGATGTCTCCGGGAATTCAAATACAATTGTAGAGACGCTTTTGGATAGTGCTCTCTTGGCTTTTTTCCCTTTATAAGCCATTTTCGGATGATTTATGCTTTGGACTGATCTTTGCACACGTTTTCTGCACATGATTTGCCTCTTTGCACATAATATATATTTTGGTCAATACGTTGTTGCACATGATTTGCCTTTTTGCACATATTTATATATGGTGTGATATGTCATTGTTAATTAATTTATATATTTTTGATTTTATAGCAGCACGTTTTTTATGCAATTCCTGTCACATAAGTGATTCACTACATCATGTTTTTTGGTTTTATAGACGCTTTCTTGTAGTCATCATAACATTATTCAAGTGCACTTTTTCCAAGTTTATATTTTCACATATTTTATATTTGGTTTGAGTCCGCATTTATCACATTTTATATGAGCACAATAATTACAAAGACATTCCAAATTATTTATTGACTATTTATATCCTATTTGCATTACCCATGTCATTTGTTATTTTCCACATCTAATACTTAACGGCACGCTGGAAATTATCAGTAATATTAAAACAATACACAGTTGAAAAACAGAGCAGCGCCACATCCACCTCAATACTACTAGATTACCATTCTAATATCATCTCATCCTGCATTACAGACAGGTACCTGGCGGCGTTGTAAGGTGAAAGATTAGCGTTCTAAAACGATCTGATACTGGACTAGGTACAGTTTCCTAGTGCTGTGAGGGATAGATTACCGCTCTAATATCATCTCATCCTGCATTATAGACAGGTTCCTGGCGATGCTGTGAGGCGAAAGATTAGCGTTCTAAAAACATCTGATACTGGAGTAGGTACAGTTTCCTGGTGCTGTGAGGGACAGATTATTGTTCTAAAATCATCTAATAGTGCTATAGGGAGAGGTTCCTGCTGCTGCTGTGAGGGACAGATTATTGTTCTAAAATCCTCTCCTAGTGCTATAGGGAGAGGTTCCTGCTGCTACTTTGAGGGACAGATTATTGTTCTAAAATCATCTCCTAGCGCTATAGGGAGAGTTTCCTGCTGTTGCATGGGATGGATTATTGTTCTAAAGTCATATCATACTGCTATAGGGAGAGGTTCCTGCTGCTGCTGTGAGGGACAGATTATTGTTCTAAAATCAGCTCCTGGTTCTATAGGGAGAGGTTCCTGCTGCTGTTGTGAGAGACAGATTATTGTTCTAAAATCATCTCATAGTGCTATAGGGAGAGGTCCTTGCTGCTGCTGTGAGGGACGAATTACTGTTCTAAACTCATCTCCTAGTGCTATAGGGAGAGGTTCCTGCTGCTGGTGTGAGGGACAGATTATTGTTCTAAAATCATCTCCTAGTGCCATAGGGAGAGGTTCCTGCTGCTGCTGCGAGGGACAGATTATTGTTCTAAAATCATCTCATAGTGCTATAGGGAGATGTTCCTGCTGTTGCTGTGAGGGACAGATTATTGTTCTAAAATCATCTCCTAGTGCTATAGGGAGAGGTTTCTGCTGTTGGGGTGAGGGACAGATTATTGTTCTAAAATCATCTCCTAGTGCTATAGGGAGAGGTTCCTGCTGCTGCTGTGAGGGACAGATTATTGTTCTAAAATCATCTCCTAGTGCTATAGGGAGAGGTTCCTGCTGCTCCTGTGGATGACAGATTATTGTTCTAAAATTATCTCCTAGTGCTATAGAAAGAGGTGTCTGCTGCTGCTGTGAGGGACAGATTAGTGTTCTAAAATCATCTCATACTGGTATAGGGAGAGGTTCCTGCTGCTGGTGTGAGAGACAGATTATTGTTATAAAATCATCTCCTAGTGCCATAGGGAGAGGTTCCTGCTGCTGCTTCGAGGGACAGATAATTGTTCTAAAATTATCTCATAGTGCTATGGGGGAGGTTCCTGCTGGTGCTGTGAGGGACAGATTATTGTTCTAAAATCATCTCCTAGTGCTATAGGGAGAGGTATCTGCTGCTGGTGTGAAGGACAGATTATTGTTATAAAATCATCTCCTAGTGCTATAGAGAGAGGTTCCTGCTGCTGCTTTGAGGGACAGATTATTGTTCTAAAAGTATCTCCTAGTGCTATAGAAGAGGTCCCTGCTGCTGCTGTGAGGGACAGATTACTGTTCTAAACTCATCTCCTAGTGCTATAGGGAGAGGTTCCTGCTGCTGGTGTGAGGGACAGATTATTGTTATAAAATCATCTCCTAGTGCCATAGGGAGAGGTTCCTGCTGCTGCTGCGAGGGACAGATTGTTGTTCTAAAATCATCTCATAGTGCTATAGGGAGATGTTCCTGCTGTTGCTGTGAGGGACAGATTATTGTTCTAAAATCATCTCCTAGTGCTATAGGGAAAGGTTTCTGCTGTTGGGGTGAGGGACAGGTTATTTTTCTAAAATCATCTCCTAGTGCTATAGGGAGAGGTTCCTGCTGCTGCTGTGAGGGACAAATTATTGTTCTAAAAGCATTCCCTAGTGCTATAGGGAGAGGTTCCTGCTGCTGCTGTGATGGACAGATTATTGTTCTAAAATCATCTCATAGTGCTATATGGAGAGGTTCCTGCTGCTGCTGTGAGAGACAGATTACTGTTCTAAAATCATCTCATACTGCTATAGGAAGAGGTTTCTGCTGCTACTGGTGTAAGGGACAATCTGTCCCTCAAAATCATCTCCTAGTGCCATAGGGAGAGGTTCCTGCTGCTGCTGCAGCAGTGCTATAGTGCTATATGGAGAGGTTCCTGCTGCTGCTGTGAGAGACAGATTACTGTTCTAAAATCATCTCATACTGCTATAGGGAGAGGTTCCTGCTACTGGTGTGAGGGATAATCTGTCCCTCAAAATCATCTCCTAGTGCCATAGGGAGAGGTTCCTGCTGCTACTTTGAGGGACAGATTATTGTTCTAAAATCATCTCCTAGTGCTATAGGGAGAGTTTCCTGCTGTTGCGAGGGACCGATTATTGTTCTAAAATCATCTCCTAGTGCTATAGGGAGAGGTTCCTGCTGCTGCTGTGAGGGAAAGATTATTGTTCTAAAATCATCTCCTAGTGCTATAGGGAGAGGTTCCTGCTGCTGCTGTGAGGGACAGATTATTGTTCTAAAATCATCTCATACTGCTATAGGGAGAGGTTCCTGCTGCTGCTGTGAGGGACAGATTATTGTTCTAAAATCATCTCCTAGTGCTATAGGGAGAGGTTCCTGCTGGTGCTGTGAGGGACAGAATATTTTTCTAAAATCATCTCCTAGTGCTGTAGGGAGAGGTTCCTGCTGTTGGTGTGAGGGACAGATTATTGTTCTAAAATCATCTCCTAGTGCTATAGGGAGAGGTTCCTGCTGCTGCTGCTGTGAGAGACAGATTATTGTTCTAAAAGCATCTCATAGTGCTATAGGGAGAGGTTCCTGCTGCTGCTGTGAGTGACAGATTTCTGTTCTAAAATTATCTCATACTGCTATTTGGAGAGGTTCCTGCTGCTGGTGTGAGGGACAGAGTATTGTTCTAAAAGCATCTCCTAGTGCTATAGAGAGAGGTTCCTGCTGCTGCTGCGAGGGACAGATTATTGTTCTAAAATTATCTCATAGTGCTATAGGGACAGGTTCCTGCTGCTGCTGCGAGCGACAAATTATTGTTCTAAAATAATTTCCTAGTGCTATAGGGGGAGGTTCCTGCTGCTGCTTTGAGGGACAGATTATTGTTCTAAAATCATCTCATAGTGCTATAGGGAGAAGTTCCTGCTGCTGCTGTGAGAGACAGATTACTGTTCTAAAATCATCTCATACTGCTATAGGGAGAGGTTCCTGCTGTTGGTGTGAGGGACAGATTATTGTTCTAAAATCATCTCCTAGTGCTATAGGGAGAGGTTCCTGCTGCTGCTGCTGTGAGAGACAGATTATTGTTCTAAAGGCATCTCATAGTGCTATAGGGAGAGGTTCCTGCTGCTGCTGTGAGTGACAGATTACTGTTCTAAAATCATCTCATACTGCTATAGGGAGAGGTTCCTGCTGCTGGTATGAGGGACAGATTATTGTTCTAAAATCATCCCCTAGTGCTATAGGGAGAGGTTCCTGCTGCTGCTGCGAGGGACAGATTATTGTTCTAAAATTATCTCATAGTGCTATAGGGAGAGGTTCCTGTTGGTGCTGTGAGGGACAGATTATTGTTCTAAAATCATCTCCTAGTGCTATAGGGAGTGGTTTCTGCTGCTGGCGTGAAGGACAGATTGTTGTTATAAAATCATCTCCTAGTGCTATAGGGAGAGGTTCCTGCTGCTGCTGTGAGGGACAGATTATTGTTCTAAAATCATCTCCTAGTGCTATAGGAAGAGGTTTCTGCTGCTGCTGTGAGGGACAGATTAGTGTTCTAAAATCATCTCATATTGGTCTAGGGAGAGGTTCCTTCTGCTGGTGTGAGCGGTGCATTTCTTGCACAATAATAAATTGTGCTTCTACGTTGCTGTTTAAAAAAAAAAAGAATAATAATTTTATTATTATTTTTTTTAATATTAATAAATAGTGCTACATAGTACATTTGCACCTTGCCATGCATTTCTTGCGCAAAAATAAAAAGTGTGTCTACATTGCTGGTTTAAGTAAAAAAAATATTTTAAATACTACATTTGCCTGCCGCCACCGGTGCATTTCTTGCACAAAAATAAAAATTCATCTACATTGCTGCTTTAAAAAAAAAAAGAATAATAATTTATGTAAATATGTAACTATGTAATTTCTTATTCTTTTTTTTATTATTAATAAATACTGCTACATAGTACATTTGCATCCAGAATGAGGAGAGTGTCATATAAGGGACGTGGTCGTGGTGCTGCTGGTGGTGTTGGTGAAGTTCCTTTTGCAAGGAGAGGACGTGGTCGATTTGTGCCAGCTACATGCACAAGTGAAACACCTTCCTCAGGTGCGAGTAGCCGACAGAACCTTCAATGTTATATGGTAGGCCCGAATGCCGCTCAACGAATGGTGATGCCAGAACAAGTACAGGTGATAGTAGATTGGGTGGCTGACAATGCCTCCAGTTCCTTCACATTGTCTCCCACCCGGTCCCTTGATGAAAGCTCAGAGTTGGCACCTGAACCCCATGGCCATCTGTATTTCACCTCAGCCCCTTTTAAATCAGCCAAGCAGTCTGAGCCCCAAGTCATGGAGCAGTCATCCCCTAGACAGTACGCCTGCTACTATCCACCGCACCCAGGGACCTAGCACAACAAAGGCAGCTCAAAGGCATTCCCCAGCTTGGCAGTTCTTCAGACAATGTGCTGACCACAAGACACAAGTGGTTTGCACGGTGTGCAATGAGAGCCTGAAGCGAGGCATAAATGTTCTAAACCAGAGCACAACCTACATGACCAGGCATCTAAATTCAAAGCACGAGCTGCAGTGGAATAAGTACCTCAAAATCCAAGAAAGGTCTCGGCCTCCGCCTGCTTCTAATTCTGCTGCTGCCTCTGCCTCTTCCTCCACCTCTACAGTGCCAGTGTCACCTGTCACCCAGGAAACAGACCATGTGACAGCAATGCCACCATGTCCGCCACTGTCCCCAAGCATTTCCACATGGTCCCATGGAAGCTTACAGCTGTCCATCTCCCAAACACTGGAGAGAAAGAGGAAGTACCCCCTACCCACCCGCGATCCCTGGCCCTAAATGCCAGCATTTCAAAATTCCTGGCCTTTGAAATGCTGTCATTCCCTCTGGTGGACACGGACAGTTTTAAAAACCTGATGGTGGTGTCTGTCCCACAGTACGTGGTTTCCAGCCGCCACTACTTTTCCATACGAGCCATCCCTTCCCTGCACAAACAAGTCGGGGACGAGATCAAGTGTGCACTGTGCAACGCCATCTGTGGCAAGGTCCACATAACCACTGATATGTGGACCATTAAGCACAGGCAGTTACGCTATATCTCGCTAAATGCAAACCGGGCAAATGTAGTGGTGGGTGGGCCTGAGGCGGCTAGCCATTTGGCGCATGTCCTTCCGCCACCGAGGATTGCAGGGCATTTATCTTTGCCTCCTGTTGCCACCTCCTCCTACTCCGCTTACTCCTCCTCTACCACCTCCTCATCTGCTCAGCGTAACACCTTCACCACCAACTTCAGCACATCCAGAGGGAAACGACAGCAGGCTGTTTTAAAACTGATATGTTTGGGGGATAAACCGCACACTGCACAGCAGCTGTGGACGGGCATTGAACAACAGACCGATGAGTGGTTGTTGCCACTGATCCTCAAGCCCGGCCTGGTGGTGTGCAATAATGGGCGAAATCTCGTAGCAGCTCTGGGCCAGCTGGTTTCATGCACATCCCTTGCCTGGCGCATGTGCTGAATTTGGTGGTGCAGAAGTTTCTAAAAAACTACCCGGATATGTCAGAGCTGCTGCAGAAAGTGCACCCTTTCTGTGTTCTCACCCTGCTGCTGCTCGCCTGTCTGCGTTGCATTGGAACTTCGGCCTTCTCGCTCACCGCCTCCTATGCGATGTGCCCACAAGGTGGAATTACACCTTGCACATGCTGGAGAGACTGTGCGAGCAGCTGCAGGCAATAGTGGAGTTTCAGCTGCAGCACACACGGGTCAGTCACTCTGCAGAACAGCACAACTTCACCACCAACGAGTGGGCCTCCATGCGAGACCTGTGTACCATATTGCGGTGTTTCGAGTACTCCACCAACACGGCCAGTGCCGATGACGCTGTTCTCAGCATTACTATCCCACTTCTATGTCTCCTTGAAAAAACACTTTGGGCGATGATGGAAGAGGATGTGGCACAGGAGGAAGAGGAGGAGGAAGAGGGGTCATTTCCACGTTTATCAGGCCAATCATTCACAAGTGGCTCAGAGGGTGGATTCCTGCACCAGCATAGGCCAGGTCAAAAATATTCAAGCCAGGGCACAGTTCTGGAGGATGAGGAGTATGAGTATGATGATGATGAGGAGGAGGAATCATGTTCACAGCAGGGTGGCACCCAACGCAGCTCGTGGGCATCACTGGAGCATAGCTGGGGGGATATGGAGGACACAGATGATACACCTCCCACAGAGGACAGCTTGTCTTTGCCTCTGGGCAGCCTGGCACATATGAGCGACTACATGCTGCAGTGCCTGCTCAACGACAGCCGAGTTGCCCACATTTTAACTTGTACTGATTACTGGGTGGCTATCCTGCTGGATTCCCATTACAAGGACAATGTGCCGTCCTTAATTCCCTCGTTGGAGCATGATCGGAAGATGCGTGACTACAAGCGCACAATGGTAGACGCACTGCTGAGGGCATTCCCAAATGACACTGGTGGAAGCACAAGGCGAAGGCAGAGGAGGAGGAGGAAGAGGTCGCCAACACAGCTGTGGCACCGTCAGCACCCCAGAAGGCAGGGTTAGCATGGCCGAAATGTGGAAAAGCTTTGTCAGCAACCCACCACAACAAACAGCACCACCAGCTGATAGGCAACGTCTTAGCAGGAGGCAGCATTTCAGCAACATGGTGGAACAGTATGTGTGCACACGCCTACATTGACTGATGGGTCTGCCCCATTCAACTTCTGGGTCTCCAAATTGGGCACATGGCCTGAGCTTGCCCTTTATGCCTTGGAGGTGCTGGCCTGCCCTGCAGCCAGTGTATTGTCTGAACGTGTGTTTAGCACAGCAGGGGGCATTATCACAGACAAGCGCAGCCGCCTGTCCACAGCCAACGTGGACAAGCTAACGTTTATTAAAATGTACCAGACATGGATCCCACAAGACTTGTCTGTACCTTGTGCAGCATAGACATTTAGACCGGCCTCACACAGCCATTGGTATACTTGTTTATTTTTAATATGTCTCAATATTTTGGGGGCTACGCCAATTAGAAAAAAAAAACAAAAACAAATTTAAAACAGTGTTGGCTACCTCCTCCTCCACCGCCACTTCCACCTACATTGCCACGGTCACGGCCTACTCAACCTCCTCTGACTTCAATGGGGTTCGGGGTCCGGGGTCAAGTTCGGGGCCGAACCCAAACTTTTTCGCGAAGTTCGGCAGAGCCCGACGAACCCAAACATCCAGGTGTCCGCTCAACTCTAGTCTTAAGTTAAATCTTAGATGGTACATTACCCCAGCTCAAAGCCATAATTTTGCCCCCTCTGTAGGAGCTACTTGCTGGAGGAACTGCGGGGAAATGGGTAATCTATTTCATATTATATGTTGATGTAACAAAATTCTAACTTTTTGGGCAGAGGTGTTTGCACTTATTCACAAAGTTACCAAATTCCCCACAGCCCTGACACCAGAATTAGCCATTCTGAACATAGACATTGAATCCTTCCCCACCAACTTAAGATGTGTGACTATTCACATACTTTTAGCAGCAAGATTGACTATCACCAGACACTGGAAGTCTGCAGACCCCATACAAATAGATGAGGTAATCTCTCTGGTTCATACACATTGTGCATTTGAAGGCATGTTTGCGGGCTCAGAAGACAAATTAAATACCATTACCAAGTGGTGGACATTGTGGGATTGATTTACTAAAACTGGAGAGTGCAAATTCTGGTGCAGCTCTGCATGGTAGCCAATCAGCTTCTAGCTTCAGCGTGTTCAATTAAGCTTTGACAATAAAACCTGGAAGCTGATTGGTTTCTATGCAGAGCTGCACCAGATTTTGCACTCTTCAGTTTTAGTAAATCAACCCCTATGACTTTAAAGGATTCATACCAATATGTGCATTCTAAATTATGTACATAATATATGGTATATATATGGTGCTCTATCCACCTCACTTGTGTTAACGGGGGAAATCCATTATCCATTCAGTTGGTATGTGGATTTGTGGCCCTGTGAAGGGCTGTTAGACAAGCTATTGAACAAAAAATGTCACATGAAGCTAACCACAGCCATGGGAGACTTTTACCAAGGAAAAAGGATTAACCCTCCTGGCGGTATTCCCGAGTGTGGCTCGGGGTGGAATTTCAGTACCATTAGCAGTAACCCCGAGCCACACTCGGGATTGCATTGCTGGATCCAGGCAGCGTTATTCACCTTGTCCCCTGGATCCAGCGATGCCCCCCGCCATGTCTGCGGGCTGTGTCCTCCGCCCGATGCCTCTGTGTGCCGGGCTCCGTTCCCTGCGAGCGTCGTGTCGCATGGGGGAGGAGAACGGCTGCAAATTCAAAAAGTGGAACACACAGTATACATACAGTACACTGTAATCTGTAAGATTACATTACTGTATGAAATCATTTCACATCCCCTTTGTCCCTAGTGGTTTGCCCAGTGGCCTGCATGCACTTTTATATTATATATGTCATCCTTTCTGCCTGGAAACATGAGAATGTCCATGGCAAGCAAAAAGTGTCCCTTTACATCAAAAGTGGTTTTTGATCAGCTAGAAATCACCAATAGTAAATAAGAATCATTTGCAGAATTGAGTGATACTGATTTTTGGGAAAATTTATCATCAGACACTGAAAGTGATGACAGCGACAATTCTGCAACTGAGCAAATTTCAGTGTTTTTGGTTTGATTACATTATTGAATACATTTTATTACTATTACGTTATTATTTTTGATGATTATTTTTAGTTATTTATTATATTATAATTTATGATTTCATGTTTCAAACTTTATCATACCCGGGATGTCTACTAGACTCTTGTTTGGACAGATTTAAGTGAGTTATTCCTAAGAATTACAGGCCTACAATATAAAACGCCATGCAAAATAATGTACCGCTTTTAGCACCAAAAATCTGAAATAATCATAATGCCAGGGAGGTTAAAGAACAAAAAAAAAAAACATTAAGTAAGGGGAGGGCTTTTTCTTACAGCTTCAGTGGTGGAAAAAAAACCTCATGCTTAACTATTTCAGCACCGGAAGATTTTACCCCTTCATGACCAGGCCATTGTTTGCTATTCAGCACTGTGCTACTTTAACTGGTAATTGTGCCGTCATGCAACACTTTGTGCAATTACATTTATATAATATTTTCCCACAAATAGAGCTTTCTTTTGGGGGTATTTGATCACCACTGGGTTTATGTTTTGCACTACAAATTAAAAAGAGCATAAAATAAAAAGAAAAAGCAATATTTTTTACTTTCTATTATAAAACATATCCAATGAAAAAAATGTAAAAATCAAATCTCTTCATACATTTAGACCAAAATTTATTTTTCTACATGTCTTTGGTAAACAATCCCACTAAGGGGATTTAAAGTGTCTACAAACTGAGATATTTAGTGCAATTTGTATTTTTTTTCTATTTTAGCAGTGGCAGTGATCAGCTGGACTGTGATAGTGCAGTGTGCATCCTGACACTGATACTTTGTGGGAACTGTTGTTCTGTCCACTGGCTCATATTCAGTTTACTTATGTTTATGTGCTTAAAATAACATGTTGGACTTTCTTGAATTACACCAAGCTAGTTATATGCAGAGTGCAGGCGCCACCTACTGTTCCTTTTCTGGTATAGCTTTGCTGTTTTGAAATCATATTGTATTCTTTAGAATGTGTTAATAAAGTTGTTAGGAACCAGTGCATTCTGGGAGAATTCTCTAGAGAAAGTGAGTCAGTCACCATTTTAGTATCTTCAGCAAGACAGGAAGGAATGTTTTTGTCAATCTCTCACCATCACCCCTCAGTGAGCTTAAAAATTTCACCTGGCTTGTTCTAATAAATTTAAGATCAAATATGGTATCTGAAGTTTATGGAGCAGGAAAGTTTAGCTCTCTGTCCTAGAGACAGAAAAACTGTCTAACTGCAACTGACATCTCCAATCACACTAATACAGTGATCAGTGTTAATAATATACACTGCCATCTGGGGCAATCAAAGGGTTAAAAGTGGGACTATGTGTAAAGTGTTAACTGTGGGGGGCTTTTACTAAGTGATGTGCCAGTTATTATTCCCTGTTTTGCAGGGAAACAAAAGCTGGCACATTAGCACTGTCATTAGTTCCACAGATATACGGGTCCATAAATCATTAGCTGGGAATCGCTGATCGGCATGTGCTGGAGCCAGTGCTTAATGTTTTAATAAGTAAAAATGGGAGCACTAAAAACAGACCTAAATATGGAAAAAGTTAAGGTTATGAATTGATATGTTATGATAAAATATGATAATAATAATGGTTGCTATGAACTGGTCAGTGGTGCCACAGTTTGAAGGCAGACCAAATAGGCCTAAGTGAGGAGACACAAGGCACAGGCAGTTGTTTTTCTATTAATATTAGAGAAACAGCTTATAGGTTTGGGTCGGTAAAAATTAGCCAGCAACAATAGATCTAACTGCAGAAACACAAGACACAGACAGATGTTTTTCTTTAAATGTTACAGCTGTGGCCCTTTTTGAGCTTTGGGTAGGTAAAAAATAACTAGCAGCACCACAGTTTAACCTTTTTTACTGCCACCACCTCCAATATTACAGCAGGGCAGCAATGGAAAGAAATGTGAGCTTCTTCTTAATTAAACTTTTGGCTGTATGCTTTGTTGTAAAAGTGATCTGGACAGTTAGAAACCACACAATTACTTCCATAGTGCAGATAAATGCGCAGCCTCCTCCCGATCTCCCTTTCCACATGTACACATGATTTTTCTTTAGCCAAGAACCTCATTAAACCTACCCAGGAAGCAAGTGAGGCCCCTTGTGGCAGCAATAAAGAAAAGTAAACAAAAATGTGAATGCACTGTTCTGTAAAATTAAAGTAGTTCTAAGGCTGAATTTTTTTTTTGTTTACCTTAATACATTCTCTACATTAGGCTAAAGAACCTTCTGAGTGCAGCTCCCACCCAGCCCAGCCCCCCCAAAAAAACTTACTCAAACCTGATCTTGATCCATCGATATGCATGAGTGCAGAGGCTCTCTCGGATTTCTCCCTTCTCATAGGCTCAGAGACAGTACTGGGAGCCATCAATGACAGCCAGAGAGGAGGGAACAGGGGGCCCCACGAGTGCTCCCATAGCAATTGGCTTGCTATGGTGGGCACTCAGTGGGAGTAAGGAGCCAGGAAAGTGGAGTACCTATGAAGAGGAGGATTGGGGCTGCACAGAGCAGGTAAATATATGTTTGTTATTTTTTTAAAAATACATCTACAATCACTTTAAAGAATATGCAAGCCCAACATTTCATATTCCTGATATGAGCCTACTTTACCATGTACTTGTATGAAAAAGCATCCTGTTCTCTTTGTATTGCTTTCTTGTGCGAATTCCCTGGTGTTCCTGTCAGTTCCCCTGGTTTCCTACTGAAAACTGACCACCCTAAGCAGCAGAACACACTGTGGTCAGTTCTCTAGCTGTGTTACAATGATCAGACTTGTCCTGACACAACCCCCCCTACAGACCTTCACTGGGAATTTCAGTGTGCTGCTGTTTCTCCTCCCTTAGCTCTTATGCAGCTATCAGTTATAAAAAGGGGAAAATGTATTAATAATGTTTTTATATCTATACATGCTAAATGTTTTGCCTTTCATTTCTATTTCAACCACCTCAATATTGGGCACAAAACCCCCTTCCTGTCCAGGCCATTTTTCAGCTTTCAGCACTATCACATTTTGAATGACAATTACTCAGTCATGCAACACTGTACCCATATGACATTTGCGTCCTTTTTTCACACAAATAGAGATTTCTATTGGTGGTATTTAATCGCTAGTCAGTTATTTAATTTTTGTGCTATAAATAAAAAAAGTTTGAAAATTTTGTGAAAAAATATATTGTCTTTGTTTCTGTCATAAAATTTTGCAAATTAGTAATTTTTCTTCATAAATTTTGGACAAAATTTATACTGCTACATATCTTTGGTAAAAATAACCCAAATAAGTGTATATTATATGGTCCTTGTGTAAGTTATAGAGTCTACAAGCTAGGGTGCCAATCATTGAAAATTAATCACACCTGATCACACCTGATATACTGATAGTCTGTCTCATTTCTTGAGACCCTAACAAGCCTGGAAAGTACAAATACCCCCCAAATGACCCCTTTTTGGAAAGTAGATAGTCCAAGGTATTTAGTAAGAGGCATGGTGAATTTTTTTTCTTTTTTTTTCACAAAATTGTCATATATTAACAGGTTATTTCTCACACCCAGCATACGCATACCACAAATTACACCCAAAACACATTCTGTTACTCCTCCTGAGTATGGCGATATCACATGTCTGAGACTTTTTCACAGCCTGGCCACATACAGAGGCCCAACATGCAGGGAGCGCTGTCAGGTATTCTAGGGACATAAATTACATTTTTGAAGGCCCTGGAGCACCAGGACAGTGGAATTGCCCACAAAATGACCCCATTTTGGAAAGCAAACACCCCAACGTATAATCTATGAGGCATAATGAGTCTTTTGAAAATGTAATTTTTTACTAGTAGTTTTTGGAAAATGTGGAAAAAAAATGAAAACGCATTTATTTTTACACAAAGTTGTCCATTTATATGATATTTTCCACACATAGCATGTACCTAAAAAAAATGACACCACAAAATACATTCTAATACTCCCCCTGAGTATGGCAATACCAAATGTATGAGACTTTTATAGGTGATGTTTACTGATAGATGATGACGGTCTCTGACAGGTGATTGGCGATGGCCACTGATAGGTGACTGGTGGAGGTCACTGATGGGTGATCGGTGACTGGCGGTGGTCACTGATGGGTGACGGGTGTCTGGCAGTGGTCACTGATAGTTGACGGGTGTCTGGTGGTGGTCTCTGATGGGTGACGGGTAACTGGCGGTGGTCACTGATGGGTGATGAGTGATTGGTGGTGCTCACTGATAGGTGATGGGTGACTGGCAGTGGTCACTGATGGGAGACGGGTGACTGGCGGTGGTCACTGATGGGTGTCTGGCGGTGGTCACTGATGGTTGACGGGTGTCTGGCGGTGGTCTCTGATGGGTGACAGGTGTCTGGCAGTGGTCACTGATGGGTGCCGGGTGTCTGGGGGTGGTCACTGATGGGTGCCGAGTGTCTGGCGGTGGTCACTGATGGGTGCCGGTGTCTGGCTGTGGTCACTGATGGGTGCCGGGTGTCTGGCGGTGGTCACTGATGGGTGATAGGTGTCTGGCGGTGGTCACTGATGGGAGACGGGTGACTGGCGGTGGTCACTGATGGGTGACAGGTGTCTGGCGGTGGTCTCTGATGGGTGACAGGTGACTGGCGGTGGTGACAGATGGGTGACTGGTGTTTGGTGGTGGTCACTGATGAATGACTGGTCACGGTCACTGAAGGGTGACTGGCGGTGGTCACTGATGGGTGACGGGTGACAGGCCACGGTCAGTGATGTGTGATGGTTGACACGTCACGGTCACTGATGGGTGACGGGTGACACACCACGGTCACTGATGGGTGACAGTGACACGCCATGGTCAGGGTTGGGTGACAGGCCACAGTCAGTGATGGGTGAAGGGTAGAATTGATCGAACCTCTGGAAGTTCGGGTTCTGCTGGTTCGGCCGAACTTCGGGACAAGGTCCCGGTTCGGGTCCGGACTGGACCCGAACTTTGACACGGACCCCGAACCCCATTGATATCAATGGGGACCCAAACTTTTAGGCACAAAAATGGCTGTAACAAAGTCCTGGAAAGTCCTAGAGGTCTGCAAAAGGAAGGAAAATGGGGGTAAGAGTAGGGCAATTGGCCTACAAAGAAATGGGGATAGGGAAATAACTTAAAATTATTTTTAACCTAAAATCACATAAAAAAATTAAAAATGGAGGTGGATGTGGAGTTGGAGATTGAGGAGGCGGTGAAAGTGACGGTGGAGGAGGAGGAGGTAGCCAACACTGTTTTTTTTATTTTAGGAATTTTTTGTTTGATTTTTAAACCAGCAATGTAGATGCATTTTTTTAATTTTGTGCAAGAAACAATAATCTGTCCCTTTAAGCAACAGTAGGAACCTCTCCCTATAGAACTAGGAGATGATTTTAGATTCTAAAATCATCTCCAAGTTGTACAGGGAAATCCTCCAGCTGTTGCTTTAAGGGAAAGATCAGTGTTCTAAAATCATCTTCAAATTGTGTGGGAAACCCCTATATCAGCCGCAGGGAAGCCATATTAGTGTTTTAAAATCATCTTCAAATTGTGTGGAAAACCCTTATATCAGCCGCAGAGAAGCCATATTAGTGTTCTAAAATCATCATCAAATTGTATGGAAAAAGCCTATCTCAGCCGCAGAGAAGCCATATTAGTGTTCTAAAATCATCATCAGATTGTATGGAAAAAGCCTATCTCAGCCGGAGAGAATCCATATTAGTGTTCTAAAACACACAATTTGAAGATGAACACTAATATAGCTTCTCTGCGGCTGATATAAGGGTTTTCCACACAATTTGAAGATGATTTTAAAACACTAATATGGCTTCTCTGCAGCTGATATAAGGGTTTTCCACACAATTTGAAGATGAGTTTAACACACCTTTTGGGAATATAGTCGGCGTCTCTTCGATATAAT
>BLSH010413350.1:237737-252120 GCA_018402905.1 Glandirana rugosa | reverse complement strand
ACTGACCAGACGATAGCCAAGGCTAACCAGAACACCGCACGTATTCAGGATCTTCAAGACCAACTAGACACTGCCCTATCTAAAATTGAGGATTTGGAGAATCGCTCCCGGAGATATAACTTCAGAGTTAGGGGACTTCCTGAAACTATCACAGACGTACCTGATGCAGTCCAGGCCTTTATCAAGGAGTTGATTCCTAATATACCAGAACATAAATTGGAACTGGATAGGGCCCATAGAGCCCTTCAAGCCCCCCGCTCAGGTGGCCTTCCCAGAGACATTGTGGTTAAACCTCATTTCTACTCAGTTAAGGAGGACATCATGAAGATTTCCAGAAACTCTCCTCAACTAGCCTTTCAGGGACACTCAGTTCAGGTGTTCTCTGATATCTCCCCCACCACCATCCAAAAGAGAAGGGCCCTGAGACCACTTCTGGACGTGCTCACCCAAAAATCAATCAAATACTGGTGGTCATTTCCCTTTCGCCTGTCCTTCTCTTTTAAAGGCAAAAGATTTGGTTTCAGCTCCTTTCAAGAAGGAGAACATTTTTTTGAATTGAATTTGATCTCCTTAGATCAGTCTTCCATCCCCCAACGTAAAGGAACAAGCTCCTCCAAACGTCCTTCTCCATTAATCCCTATCCCTCCACTGTGGAAGAGGGCCCAATCCAAAAGGCCTAAGGACTCTCACCCCCCCTGATCATGGTGAACTGTTCGGGAATCCCTTTTGACAAAAATTGGATATTTTTTCTCCCTCAAGTGTTTTGCCTTGATTTTGACTCAGGTTAACAGTACCCTTCCTCATGAAGGGTCTAAGACTCTGATATGACATCCACCTAATCTCATTGTTCTAACTGATTTTCTCTTAAACAGTTTTGCTAATAGTATTGCTGGGCTCCGGAGTTGTTTCCACTGTTACTCCCGACCGGGCCTGGGGGTGATGCCTCTGGTGTGTCACCTTGGGGACCGGGGGGGACTGCCGGGGTGTTCGGTGGTGCCCAGCCCCGCCCCCCTTCCCCAGGACCCACCCGTTCTAGCAGGGGGTGTCCGGGGGTGTCGGTTCCGGGGGTGGCCGGGGACCTGTGTGGGTTTTAGTTTAAGCCTTATGGCCCAGTGATTTGAAATCATCTTCAAATTGTGTGGAAAACCCTTATATCAGCCGCAGAGAAGCCATATTAGTGTTTTAAAATCATCTTCAAATTGTGTGGAAAACCCTTATATCAGACGCAGAGAAGCCATATTAGTGTTTTAAAATCATCTTCAAATTGTGTGGAAAACCCTTATATCAGCCACAGAGAAGCCATAATAGTGTTCTAAAATCATCTTCAAATTGTGTGTTTTAGAACACTAACATGGCTCCCCGCGGCTGAGATAGGCTTTTTCCATACACTTTGAAGATGATTTTAGAACACTAATATGGCTTCTCTGCGGCTGATATAAGGGTTTTCCACACAATTTGAAGATGATTTTAAAACACTAATATGGCTTCCCGCGGCTGATATAAGGGTTTTCCATACAATTTGAAGATGATTTTAGAACACTAATATGGCTTCTCTGAAGCTGATATAAGGGTTTTCCACACAATTTGAAGATGATTTTAAAACACTAATATGGCTTCTCTGCGGCTGATATAAGGGTTTTCCACACAATTTGAAGATGATTTTAAAACACTAATATGGCTTCCCTGCAGCTGATATAAGGGTTTTCCACACAATTTGAAGATGATTTAAAAACACTAATATGGCTTCTCTGCGGCTGATATAAGGGTTTTCCACACAATTTGAAGATGATTTTAAAACACTAATATGGCTTACCTGTGGCTGATATAAGGGTTTTCTACACAATTTGAGGATGATTTTAAAACACTAATATGGCTTCCCTGCGGTTGATATAAGGGTTTTCCACACAATTTGAAGATGATTTTAAAACAATAATATGGCTTTTCTGCGGCTGATATAAGGGTTTTCCACACAATTTGAAGATGATTTTAAAACACTAATATGGCTTCTCTGCGGCTGATATAAGGGTTTTCCACACAATTTGAAGATGATTTTAAAACACTAATATGGCTTCCCTGCGGCTGATATAGGGGTTTTCACACACAATTTGAGGATGATTTTAAAACACTAATATGGCTCCCCTGCGGTTGATATAAGGGTTTTCCACACAATTTGAAGATGATTTTAAAACAATAATATGGCTTTTCTGCGGCTGATATAAGGGTTTTCCACACAATTTGCAGATGATTTTAAAACACTAATATGGCTTCCCTGCGGCTGATATAGGGGTTTTCACACACTTTGATGATGATTTTAGAACACAAATCTTTCCCTTAAAGCAACAGCTGGAACCTTTCCCTGTACAACTTGATGATGATTTTAGAACACTAATCTTTCCCTTAAAGCAACAGCTGGAACCTTTCCCTGTATAACTTGATGATGATTTTAGAACAGTAATATTTCCCTTAAAGCAACAGCTGGAACCTTTCCCTGTACAACTTGATGATGGTTTTAGAACAGTAATCTTTCCCTTAAAGCAACAGCTGGAACCTTTCCCAGTACAACTTGATGATGATTTTAAAAGAATAATCTTTCCCTTAAAGCAACAGACTCTACCTAGTCCAGTCAGAACGTTCTGTGCAGCAGGATGAGGTGTGCAATCTGTCCCTCAAAGCACCAGTACTAGTATCTCTCCCTAGTCCACAATCAGATCATTCAGTAATGCAGGATGAGATGTTCTATAATATCTGCAATCTGTCCCTCACAGGGCCAGCAGCATCCTCTCCCTAAACTATCCTGAGAGCATATGACATGCAGCATGGTGACTCCAGTCCCATATAGAGGCTGGGTCACATGGTACACTGGCCAATCACTGCCATGCCATTAGTAGGCATGGCTATGATGGCTTCTAGGGAAAACCAGTGAAACACTTGTTGATTGGCTGCCCTTGGCAGCTTTTTAACACGTGTAGTAAAATACCAGAACCCCGGACCCGAACCCAGACTTTTTTTGAAAAGTCCGGGTTCGGGTCCGGGTCCTGGACACCCAAAAGTTTGGTACGGACCCGAACTTTACAATTCATGTTCGCTCAACTCTAGTGACGGGTGACAGGCCATGGTCAGTGATGGGTGACAGGTGACATGCCACGGTCACTGATGGGTGACGGGTGACATGCCACAATCACTAATGGGTGACGGGTGACAGGTGCACTTTATGATGACAGTCTGATGACAGGTGCACGCTATGATGACAGGTGCACTTTGTGGGGGCAGATGGGGTGACTGTTGGGTGACAGGTGCATTGGGGGGAGGCAGGGGTGAAGTGACAGGGTGTGTTGGTGTTTTACACAGATCAGTGACTCACTGATCCTAGCTCTTCTCTCCTCACACTGGAAACTGTGTGAGGAGAGAAGAGCTGGTAACAGTGAGTTACCACTCTGTTGACATTGCATCTGATCGGCTGTGAGTAGATCACAGCCGATCACAAGGTAACAGCCGCCGGCCAGCGGCTAATACCAGTGCCGGTGACAGGCAGTGTTCCCTGGGAACACGCCGCCACCGATGCGCACGCGCAGCATGCTCCCGATCACGCGCATGCGCCGTGCAAACGGGGGCAGTACCATTTGTAAATGGCTGTTCACCCCGGTCTGTGACGTGGTGTGTCCCGGGGACACGCCGCCATTGACAGAGTCGAGATGCGCGTGCCAGATCACACGCAATCCCAGCTTAAAGGGGCGAGGTCATATGATGTCCGCCCAGAACAATATCCATTCCGCTCCTTCGTCATTTGACGGTGAGCGGACAGCAAGTGGTTAAACTGTACAAGGGGAGGGTTCACAATCATTTTAATTTTACCAAAGTAAATGAAAAGCTCACAAATGTTTTAAAAGCCCCATGAATGCAAACAAGCACCCAGGGCATTCATGTGTAAAGACACATTTGTGTAACACATACAGGGGTTGATTTACTTAAGGCAAAAAGACTGCAGATTGCAAAGCACAGTTGCACTCTGCAAGGGCATTTGCTCCAGAGCTTAGTAAATGAGCAGAAGCTCTGCTGTCTTCCATTATCAAATAATGTGCAAGCAAAAATGCTGCTTTTTTATTTTCCTTGCATGTGATTGGTTATTCTTTGCAAAGTGAAGTGCACAGTCTATTTGCCTTTAGTAAATCAACCCCTTAGTATCAGATATTGTCATGCACACCAGAGTACACACAAGAAAAATAATTCTAACTCCATAATTTATAGTTTATCTCAAACAGATGAGATGCAAAAGTTTTCATAGCATCTCATACTGACAATCATGGGTATTTTAACTTTTGCCATTTCAAGGGTGCATGCAATTTTGCAGCATTGCATATTTGATAACAATGTCTCTGACACTGTCTAATATTTTTTATTTTACAATAAATGGAGATTATAATTCATTTATGTGTCTACTGCATGCAATACATAATTACGGAGTTGCATTAATATGTGTCTTTCTCTATGAGTTCAGCCTTACAGTGGTTGTAAAGGCAGACTTTTTTTATCTTAATGCATTCTATGCATTAAGATAAAAAGCCTTCTGTGTGCAGCAGCCCCCCTCAGCCTTCTAATACTTAGATGAAACAAAACGGAAGTAGCGCTCTATAGGTTGAACTGTGAACAGCAATGGTGAATTAAAAGGTCCACTTTCTGAAATTGTAGTCAAGAGTTTATTAAAAAAGAGATGGTAACAATTGGCTTTAAAAAATCAAAATGAGCCTGGATAACACAGAGATATAGTATATATAACAAAAAGGTAGGTAAAAAGATCACTATACCATGGCTGACTGCGGGTCATGAGGGTCCAGGTAGTTTCCAAAGCAGCAGAGTGGGGCGCCTTGATCGTGCTGCAGTGGAATAGGCAAGGGGACAGGAACCAGGGATCCTCTAGAGGTGACAAGAAGCCCAAAGATGGAATGAGAGCTGGGCATCTGCCAGGGATGGATGGAAATAGCTCAGCCAGGGGACACCAAGCGACCGTTGATGCAGCCCAGTGTGAAGACTCAGTGTGCAGACATGGGGACCTCTAGGCAACACGGAAGGGCAGCTCCGGCTGCCGTCCATCAGGATGGAAGACTGATGCCGCCAGTGGTGGCCGACTGCTGTGGTGGGCCGTGATGTGAAGATGATGCACAAGAAAGCCCGCAAACAGTTTGCTGAAGACAAACAAACTAAGGACATGGATTACTGGAACCATGTCCTGTGGTCTGATGAGACCAAGATAAACTTATTTGGTTCAGATGGTGTCAAACGTGTGTGTGGCGGCAACCAGGTGAGGAGTACAAAGACAAGTGTGTCTTGCCTACTGTCAAGCATGGTGGTGGGAGTGTCATGGTCTGGGGCTGCATGAGTGTTGCCTGCACTGGGGAGCTATAGTTTATTGAGGGAACCATGAAATCCAACATGTACTGTGACATACTAAAGCAGAGCATGATCCTCTCCCTTTGCAGACTGGGCCAAAGGCAGTATTCAAACATAATAACAACCCCAGACGACCACTGGCTCGCTAAAGAGGCTAAGGGTAAAGGTGATAGGCTGGCCAAGCATATCTCCACACCCAACCCCTAATGAGTATCTGTGGGGCATCCTCAAATGGAAGGTGGAGGAGTGCAAGGTGTCTAACAGCCACCACCTCTGTGATGTTGTCATGGAGGAGTGGAAGAGGATGTCAGTGGCAACCTGTGAAGCTCTGGTGAACTCCATGCCTAAGAGGGTTAAGGCAGAGCTGGAAAATAATGGCAGCCACACAAAGTATTGATCCTTTGGGCCCAATTTGGACATTTTCACTTAGGGGTGCACTCACTTTTGATGGCAGTGGTTTAGACATGAATGGCTGTGTGTTTAGTTATTTTGAGGGGACAGAAATTACCCTGTTATACAAGCTGTACACTCACTACTTTACATTGTAGCAAAGTGTAATGTCTTCAGTGTTATCTCATGAAAATATATAATAAATGATTTACAAAAATGTGAGAAGCGTACTCATTTTTGTGAGATTCCGTATCTTAAAGGGTAACTCTACTTTTGTGGGGGAAAAAAAACAAAGGAAAATTAATATAGCGTGTACAATTGCAATACAAGTCATATTGTAACTGAATGTTACTAAAAATTACCTTTCCTTTTCAATCTGCAGCCGCTGTAATTTTCTGAGAATGCATTGCAATATGGCTACCTGGAGTTGTTCTGTACACAGTGTGTACTGACCACTCCACAGAAACATAATTTCCTGCTTGTGTGATTGGCTCACCAATTTTCCCAGAAGTCTGCCTAAAATACAAGTCAGATTTCCGGAATCCCCTGCAATAAAAATGTAATTTTTGGAGAGATAATTCCAATAGGAACACGTCTAAAGGGATGCAGCCCAGCAGATTTCCTCATTAGTGTCCAGCACCTGACATTCAATTATGAAGCAACTCCCTTTAGACCCACTCAGTACAGAGGCGCAGAGAAACACAGAGGGATTTCTTCAGAATAACAAAAGGTAAGAATCTGCAATAAAGTTTGTTATAATCCGTGCAATGTAAATAGATCACCCAGAGGGGAATGTTTTTTCTCAACAAAAGTGGAGTTACGCTTTAACTTTAAGAGAGCAACAAAATGTGGGAAAGATAAGGATTATATTTCAATAACATTTTTGGGGGGCGTGGCTTGGAAGCAGCGTCAGCGGACATGTTCTCACAGAGCTCCATCACACTATCCAGGAATCCAAAGGAATCCTCCGCTATCTGGATTAGATGAGACAAGCTATCCACCTGAAAAATCTCCCTTTGTCATCAGGAGTAGGCCAGTCCTAGAAATCCCAGAATCGGACTTGGGAAGGGTGGTAAATCGAGGCTGCGACGGCTCCGACGGCTCGGTAATAGGCCTTAAGTGGCCACGGGACTGAAAAAAACACTTGCCCACCTTAAAAGACCCCTGGATTCCCCTCGGGGGGAACATAGAGGCCACCCAAACCATGAGAACAGCAATTTAGATCGGCAAATCCCCTGAGAAACGGGGAAAAGGCCTATTGCGGCCTACCATCCTCTAAAGCCACGGCCTAAATTTAGAACTGAGCCTTGCACTTATTGCGGAACAGAGACTTCAGAATCTCACCTAAACTCCAGTCCACCAATTTACAGACTGCCATACTTAACTGGTTCCCGACCGCGCGCTGTGTTTTCACGGCGGCAGTCGGGGAGCCCTGCGCGAATCGCCGTAAATAAGCGGCGATTTGCATTTGGCCACCAGGGGGCGCGCGCGCGCACCCGCCGCACTCCTGAGGAGTGTGCCCGCGGCTCGGGCGGACCCGATGTCCGCCGGCGAGCCACTATGAGCGGCTACAGGGCAAAGAACGGGGAACCGCCGATGTAAACACGGCGGTTCCCCGCCCTGTCAGTGGGGCATGAGAGATCTACTGATCCCTGTCACTGGGATCAGTTAGATCTCTCATGCCCATGTTAGCCCAACCCCCCCACAGTAAGAACACACCCAGGGAACACACTTAACCCCTAGCTCTCCCCCTGCAGGTTAACCCCTTCACTGCCAATGACATTTATACAGTAATCAGTGGACATTTAAATTTCTGATCGCTCTATAAATGTCATTGGTCCCAAAAAAGTGTCAAAATGTTCCGACATGTCCCCCCCAATATCGCAGTACCGCTAAAAATCGCAGATCGCTGCCATTGCTAGTAAAAAAAAAAAAAAAAACCCAGAAATGAATTCTCATCATCCGTAAACGCGGCCACTTTTGTGCAAACCAATCAATAAACACCAATTGCAATTTTTTTTTATCGCAAATATGAGGAAGAATATAAATCGGCCAAAAACTGTGAAAAAAATGTTTTTTTTATATATTTTTTTTGGATTAGAATTTTAGCAAAAAGTAAGACATTTGGGTTTTTTTGCAAAATGGTCGCTCTTCTTTTGTTTATAGCGGCGATAAGAAATGACGCAGAGGCGATCAAGTACCACCAAAAAAAAGCTCTATTTGTGGGAAAAAAAGGACGCAAATTTTGTTTTGGTACAACGTCGCACGACCGCACAATTGTCAGTTAAAGCGACGCAGCGCCGAATCGCAAAAAGTGCTCTGGTCCTAAAGTGCAAAATTCTTCCGGGGCTGAAGTGGTTAAAGAAGCCTTCAAACACAGAGACTGATGATGGCTGAATAAAATTTAAAAGCCCAAGGCCTCATAATCTCCACGGCCATTAAAAATACGGTCAAAACAGCCAGGAAATGGGCAAAATCACCAGAGGAACCCCTCTCTCCAAAAATAAGAGACCCCTAGATTCAAACAAGATTTCTCAAAGCAAACAGATAAAGGACTTATTTAAACCAAAATTTACTCACAGAATCAATCCACAGACAAACATAATGGCTTCCCATATAGAAGAGGACAGTAACGACGGTTCAATTGCAGCCTCTGAAGATTGGGCACGAGAACCTCAAAACTCAGATGCACCCCCTTACTTTGGCAGACATGAATGAAATAGCAGCGGACATTAAAAGATCTGTCACTGCAGCAATTACAGATCTTAAAGAGGAGTTAAGAAACATGTCAGATCAGCTTAAATATCAAGAAAGATCAGGAAGAAAAAGAGACAAGGCTATACATAGACTTGATACAATTTCTGAAACGCATTCCAACCATCTTATTAATATAAACAGACACCTTGAAGATTTGGAAAATAGAGGCAGAAGGTCCAACATCAGACTGAGAGGCATCTCAGAATCCATTACCCATGAACAAATGAAACCACTTCTGGAAAAAATATTCAACAGTGTCCTTGAAAGAGACGTAGACACTCCCATACAAATGGAAAGAGCTCATAGAGCTCTTAGACCTAAAGGCTCAGACAACGCACCACCAAGGGACATTATATGTTGCCTGTCCAGTTTCACACTGAAAGAGGAAATCCTTGCCAAAGCAAGATTAAATGAACATGTCGAACTAAATGGTGACAATATTAAACTCTTCCAGGATCTGTCTCCAATCACCCTAAACAACAGAAGGGCCCTGAGGCCATTGTTGGATGCCTTGAAAGAGAAAGAATTAGGATATAAGTGGAAATTCCCATTTGCCTTACAGGTCACCAACAAGGGTAAACATTACATGCCCAAATGAACTAAATGAGTTCTGTACAGTTCAGTTCACCCATCAGCAATAAGAAAAAACAAAGACTGGGTAAGTGCTCACCAGAGGCTTTTTCTCTTTATTTGCATTTATATGGGTGAGGTTTACTATCAGACCCATTTAAGGTTTATTAATGGTTCTCTGAATAGCTGTTGCAAGTGCACCCAGTTACCTAATACATATACCACATTTTCTCTCTTAGTCGAGGACAGCCCTCCCTGGCCTGGGCTCCCTCCCTTCCCCTCCTCCCCCTGGGGGTGGGGAGGAGAGACCTGGCCGCATAGGACGGCATAGTTATTGACCGTTAAAATATTTAAGATGTTTATTATATCGCTTGTTACAATATTTCGCTATACATACAATTTATGGTGAAATAAGCCTCACTTTACATATATATAATACTTGTATACCAACATTGGTCGTGGAGACGAGGCTGAAGCATGAATAGATTCAAAACGGTTAAGTGTTAAAATACTATTTACTTATTGAGATGCAAACCTGTTGACTGTTCACTCCCACTAACCCCACAAACGCTACCAGCATAGTCAGTTGGACTTATTCTATAATATCTACAGCAAATTTGAAATCACTGTGCGGTTAACAATGTCACTTAATCCCGGGGCTGTAGTAGCCCTAGTATTATTTTGACAATTGTATTACTCTTCGCATATATCCTCCTTGAGGAGACATCTCTTCTTCTACCTTCCTTACCTCATTCCTTACCAGAATCTCTATACTTAATTTTCTCTGTCCTCCCTATCTGATTTCCCCCCATTCTTGTTTATTTCACAACCAAACGCGTAAGGACTAAAAATGTCTTACTCCGAACTAGGACGCCAACCCACAATAATAACACACAACACCAAAGGTTTAAACATACCCGAGAAAAGATCCGCCTTACTTTCAGAACTTACAAGAGTTAAACCCAAAATGGTCCTATTACAAGAAACCCACTTCAAAAAAGGCAAAGCCCAGAAGCTTACAAATAATTACTTTAGTAAAACCTTTTATGCCTCAAACCTGTTGGCAAAAACCAAAGGGGTAGCAATTTTAATAGGCAAAAACTCAAACTTTGAGGTCTCAGAACAACTAGCAGACCCAGAAGGTAGGTTCCTGTTCCTGAAAGAGATTTTCAATGGGCAACCAACTACAATAGCAAAGTGTATTTTCCAAATAAATCCCATTCTTCTTTTTGCCAAAAAATTACAAATTAATTAAAAAGTTTTGCGACAGGTATGCTGATTTTGGGTGGAGATTTTAATATACCTCTCAACCCATTACAGGATACCTCCAATGGTTAGACATCCATAACTTACAAATCATTAAAAAAATGCTCAACCCTTTAACTCTTATGGACACTTGGAGAGTTTTAAATCCCTTAGAAAAAGATTTCACTTTTTTTTTTAAAACTACATGATAAACATTCTAGAATAGACTATATTTTCTTATCACAAAGAGATCTCAATGCGCTAACAGAAGATAAGATTGGCTTCCAATCTCTTTCAGATCACGCCCCAGTAGCCATTACATTAACTTCCTTAAACCTGGACACTAAACCATGCACTGGCGTCTAAACCCCTCTCTTCTATTAAAACCAGACATTATGGCAGATGTCACAAAATCCCTCCAAAATTATTTTGCAACTAACTACACCCATGACATGTCCCCTATGATTAAATGGGAAGCGCACAAATGCATGATCAGGGTAGAATTCATAAAATGGGGGGCAAGACTCGAGAAGGATTGCAACCAAAGAATTTCCCACCTTACTTTCACAATATCAAAACTAGAAGCACTTCATAAGCAATCATTATGCGCTTCCACGGCTACGGAGCTGTTGAACGCGAGAAAAGAATTGCAACTTATTCTTGAAAACAGAGCGAGAAGGCTCTTATTTTTTTAACGACACCAAAACATTAGAAAACATCCTTGCTATTCACACAAACAGAGGATGCACTGAATACAAAACAGAAAAAATTGCGGCCCAGTTTCATGAATATTACACAAATCTATATAACCTTCCCAAAACCCTCAAACCAAAGAACTTATATGGCAATAGGGAAAACATTATTGCAGATTTTCTACACCGAAGTAACCTACCCTCTCTACCAGAAGAGGACATCATAAATCTAGAGCTACCCATACAAGAATATGAATTACTTAGAGCCATGAAAGAACTCAAAGCAGGGAAAAGCCCAGGTCCGGACAGATTAACAGCTCAATATTATAAGCTCTTTGCAGAAATTGTTAAGAAACCCTTACTCGAAAACCTAAATTCATTACACGAAAACAAATCCAGCCCAGAGTCTTTCTTACAAGTTCACATAACTATCATACCAAATCCAATAAAGATCCAAAAGACTGCACTAATTATAGGCCAATTTCTTTACTGAACATAGATGTTAAGCTCCTTTCAAAAATTCTTGCTACAAGATTAAGACCTCTCTTACAAAAAATTATTGGACCAGAGCAAATAGGTTTCATGCCAGGCAGAGAGTCGAGAGACAACATAGTAAAGGCCCTAAATTTGATCCATATAGCACACTCTGATGGAATAGAAGACCTTCTCCTGTCCACCGATGTGGAGAAGGCCTTTGACAGGGTAAGCTGAGATTATATGTTTGAAGCCTGCAGACACATAGGTCTCCAAGACAGAATGATGTAATGGATTTCAGTGCTTTACAGGGCCCCCACGGCAACAATTAAAATTAATGGAACTCTTTCTGATACCATAAGAATTAACAATGGAACCAGACAAGGCTGCCCACTTTCGCCTCTATAATTCATAATTTCTTTAGAACCCTTCATAAGACTAATCAATCAAAATAAATCTATCCATGGTTTTATGGTCTCAGGCAGAGAATATAAAGTTGCTGCTTATGCAGATGATTTGCTGTTCTTTCTAACACAAAACCACATCTCAATCCCAAATTTACTTGAAGAATTCAAGAATTTTAATTATATCTCTAACCTGAAAATAAACTACAGCAAATCAGAAGCTCTAAATATTTCTCTGCCTGAGACCAAGATAACTAAAATACAGGAAATTTGCCCTTTCAAATGGGAGTCAGATCAACTTAAATATTTAGGAGTCTGGTTAACACCGAACCTAAAAGACATCTTTCACAAAAACTACACACCCTTACTTACATCTATCTCTTCAGATCTAAAAAAAGGGGGAAATTTCTCATGGTTTGTAAGAGCAGCTATCATTAAAATGGTAATTCTCCCTAGACTACTTTATTGCATGAATGCTCTCCCCATTAGAATCCCCCTAAGCTTATTAAGGCAATTACAAAATATACAGAGGAGATTCGTATGGGCACATAAAAAACCAATAAAGTTCCTCACAATGACAAGCTCTAAAGACTCGGGAGGTATGAATTTACCAGACTTTAGAAAATATCATATAGCGGCCCACATTACCAGGATTATTGATTGGCACTGCCACCAGTCTAATAAGGACTGGATTACACTAGAAGAGCACTCTTCCTCTTTACCTCTCAATTTTCTTCCCTGGATAACTGCATCCAAATTGCCAAACCGAATAAAAACACATTCTTTATTAGGAAATACTCTCCAAATTTTTCAAGCAGCAGCAAAAAAATATAATTTAGCTTCGATTCCAGGCCCCCTAACAAGACTCTCAGATAATCCAGACTTGGTTCCAGGATTTGGAAATAAAATACTAGCTAATACCACCAAAAACATTCCACTGCTTGCTACTCACTGCCTATGTGACAGCATTATCAAAACCAGAGAGGACACCCAGACTTTGTGCGGGGGGACTGCCTTCCCTCACTGGCTATACTTACAACTTCGCAGCGTCTTAAACACACGTAAATTCAAAAGTGCTTACTCCCAAAATCCTACACAACTCAAACAAAAATGTCTAGCAGCTGTAGAAACGAAGAAAACTACTTCATTAGCCTATGCCTGGCTACAAGCCGCAACCAATGAAAAAAATAACTTCTTCAAGGAAAAATGGGAGAAAGAGCTAAAACAAAGCTTCTCGGATAGCCAGTGGAGACGGGCCTGTGTCTTAACCCACAAATGCTCAATTAGTACTAAATTGCAAGAAACTTCCTACAAAATTTTGACCCACTGGTACACCACACCAGACAAACTCTTTGCTGGAGATGTGGAGGAGAGGGAGGATCTTTGACACACATCTGGTGGAGTTGCCCAAAGATTAAAGAGTTCTTGAGCAAGATCATAGACACAACAAAAAATATCACAGAAACAGATCTAGATCTAGATGCTCCATTTGTCTTCTTAATATCTCCAAACAATCCATAAAGAGACATAAAAATTCCTTAACCAGACACTTCATTAACACAGGTAAGATTTTGATTCCAAGAGCTTGGAATTCTAAGTACACACCATCTGTCAAGGATTGGATCCCAGAGATAAACCACTTCCACGCAATGGAAGAAACATTAGCGATTGCATACGACTAGTGTTGAGCGAACCCGAACTGTAAAGTTCGGGTCCGTACTGAACTTTGGGGTGTCTGGGACCCGGACCCAGACATTTCAAAAAAAGTCTGGGTTCGAGTTCGGGGTTCTTGTATTTGATTCCACGTGTTGAATAGCTGCCAAGGGAAGCCAATCAACAAGTGTTTCACTGGTTTGCCCTTAGAAGCCATCACAGCCATGCCTACTAATGGCATGGCTGTGATTGGCCAGTGCATCATGTGACACAGCCTCTATATGGGGCTGGAGTCACCGTGCTGCATGTCATATGCTCTCAGGATAGTTTGGGAGAGGATGCTGCTGGCTCTGTGAGGGACAGATTGCAGATATTATTGAACATCTCATCCTGCATTACTGAACGATCTGATTGTGGACTAGGTAGAGATATTAGTACTGCTGCTTTGAGGGACAGATTGCAGACCTCATCCTGCTGCACAGAACGATCAGTGTACTACGTGACCGGTTAGTGTCGGTACGGTAATCATCCGTACCGACACTACCGAAGATTCCCGTTTGGTCACTTTGTGAACAACTAACCGAAGGGAACCGTCGATAAGTTGTGCACCTTAGTTTATGTTCTTGGGGCTTGAGCTTGGGTCTGAAAAAAACTTTACAGACCCAGGCCCAGGGTCTGTGGGGTTTCAAGTCATGCCTGGGCTTGAAATGTCAAGCCCAAGCGAGTTGTGATCAGCATACGTTAGCGATTACAAAGAAGGTAACGCACCTTCACCAAATAGAGACCCTAGGTTAGGAACTGTCTACCACACAT
>BLSH010413350.1:220900-234742 GCA_018402905.1 Glandirana rugosa | reverse complement strand
CACTGTTTGCTCATTTTGCAATCATCTGAAATAAGCACCCCCAAATCTTTTTCTTCTGTAGTGCTGGCTAACACTGTGCCCCCAATGCTGTACTCTCTAAGCGGATTCTTTTTCCCTAGATGCATTATTTTACATTTAGAAATATTGAACTGCAGTCTCCACTGCTTTGACCAATCTTCCAGCAATGCCAAATCATGTTCCATGTTACAGACCCCTCCAGGGATATCAACCCTACTACACACCTTTGTATCATCAGCAAAGAGACATACATTGCCCAGCAAACCTTTAGTTATATCACTTACATATAGGTTAAATAGAACAGGACCCAGTACAGAGCCTTGTGGTACCCCACTAGTGACTGGTCTCTGTTCTGAGTGAACCCCATTTACAACCACACTCTGGGATCTATCCTTTAGCCAACTGCATATCCACTGAACCACCCAAGGAGATGTACAGCCATCGTCAATCACAGTGCTAACGGACCGAGAAATAAAAAAAAATTAAAAACGTATCAGCCTCTTTATTTTGCCAAATGGGCTATCTTCTGTTTGACAGCCATTGCATTGGAAGGGCAGGGCCACCCGCTGACATAAGCGGGTGACATCACCCCCTCTGACGTCACACAATGGATGTGTTTTTCTTTTTTTTTTTGGTCCATCGGCGTTGTGATTGACAATGCCTGTACATCGCGGGACGCTTTTTTTAAATAAATAAATTGGCCAAAACTGTCTCCTGTCATTTTTACTTTTTTGACACTTTTTTGGTGAATGGATAGGGGTATAATGTACCCGATACTCATTCACATGGGGGGGCGGGATCTGGGGGATTCCAGATTCTGATAAGCCTCCACCCACAGACCTTAACAACCACTGGCCAGGGTTGTCGGGAAGAGGCCCTTGTCCCCAACAACATGGGGACAAGGTGCTTTGGGGGGACCCCAAAGCACTCTCCCCATGTTGAGGGCATGTGGCCCTCGTCATCCCTATCCTGACCTGCCAGGTTTGCATGCTCAGATAAGGGTATGATATGGATTTTGGGGGGACCTCCACATGATTTTTTTAAAAAATTGGCATGGGGTTCCCCTTAAAATCCATACCAGACCTGAATGGATTTGGGGGGCCTCACACCATTTTTAAAAAAAAATTGGCGTGGGGTTCCCCTTAACCACTTCAATACACTGTGTTATATATTCTACACTGACTGTTCTATATATTCTCCAATGTATTATATATACTACAATGACTGCACTATTTACTCTGAACTGCATTATATATATACTAAACTGACTGCACTATACACTCTGAACTGCATTATATATAATATGCGGACTACATTATATACTCTGAACTGCAATATACAGTATCTCACAAAAGTGAGTACACCCCTCACGTTTTTGTAAATATTTTATCATATCTTTTCCTGTGACAACACTGAAGAAATGGCACTTTGCTACAATGTAAGGTAGTGAATGTACAACTTGTATAACAGTGTAAATTTGCTGTGCCCTCAAAATAACTCAACACACAGCCATAAATGTCTAAACCACTGGCAACAAAAGTGAGTACACCCCAAGTGAAAATGTCCAAATTGGACCCAATTAGCCATTTTCCCTGCCCGATGTCATGTGACTAATTAGTGTTACAAGGTCTCAGGTGTGAATGGGGAGCAGGTGTGTTAAATTTGGTGTTATCACTCTCACTCTCTCATACTGGTCACTGGAAGTTCAACATGGTATCTTATGGCAAAGAACTCTCTGAGGATCTAAAAAAAAAAATTATTTCTCTACAAAGATGGCCTAGGCTATAAGAAGATTGCCAAGACCATGAAACTGAGCTGCAGCATGGTGGCCAAGATCATACAGTGGTTTAACAGGAAAGGTTCCACTCAGAACAGGCATTGCCAAGGTCGACCAAAGAGGTTGAGTGCACATGCTCAGCTTCATATCCAGAGGTTGTCTTTGGGAAATAGACGTATGAGTGCTGACAACATTGCTGCAGAGGTTGAAGGGGTGGGGAGTCAGCCTGTCAGTGCTCAGACCATACGCCACACACTGCATCAAATTGGTCTGCATGGCTGTTGTCCCAGAAGGAAGCCTATTCTAAAGATGATGCACAAGAAAGCCCGAAAACAGTTTGCTGAAGACAAGCAGACTAAGGACATGGATTACTGGAACCATGTCCTGTGGTCTGATGAGACAAAGATAAAATTATTTGGTTCAGATGGTGTTAAGGGTATGTGGCAGCAACCAGGTGAGGAGTACAAAGACAAGTGTGTCTTGCCTACAGTCAGGTTGGTGGGAGTGTCATGTCTGGGACTGCATGAGTGCTGCGGGTACTGGAGAGCTACAGTTCATTGAGGGAACCATGAATGTCAACATGTACTGTGACATACTGAAGCAGAGCATGATCCCCTCCCTTGGGAGACTGGGCTGCAGGGCAGTATTCCAATATGATAATGAGCCCAAACACACCTCAAAGACGAACCACTGCCTTGCTAAAGAAGCTGATGGTAAAGGTGATGGACTTGCCAAGCATGTCTCCAGACCTAAACCCTATTGAGCATTTGTGGGGCATCCTCAAACAGAAGGTGGAGGAGCACAAGGTGTCTAACATCCACCAGCTCCGTGATGTCATCATGGAGGAGGGGAAGAGGACTCCAGTGGCAGCCTGTGAAGCTCTTGTGAACTCCATGCCTAGGAGGGTTAAGGCAGTGCTTAAAAATAATGGTCTCCACACAAAGTATTGACAATTTGGATCCAATTTTGGATTTTACTCACTTTTGTTGCCAGCGGTTTAGACATTAATGGCTGTGCGTTGAGTTATTTTGAGAAGACAGCAAATTTACATTGTTATACAAGCTGTAAACTCACTACTTTACATTGTAGCAAAGTGTAATTTCTTCAGTGTTGTCACATGAAAAGATATAATAAAATATTTACAAAAATGTGAGGGGTGTACTCACTTTTGTGAGATACTGTACTTTGAACTGCAATATATATACTATGTGGACTGCACTATATAATCTGAACTGCAATATATATACTATGCCGACTGCACTATATATTCTGAACTAATATACATATATACTATGCGGACTGCACTATATACTCTGAACTGCAATACATATACTATACAGACTGCACTATATACTCTGAACTGCAATATATATACTATACAGACTGCACTATATACTCTGAACTGTATTATATAAACTACGAGGACTGGAGTATATAAAATTGTAATTACATGCCCCAGTCAAACAGGTGCAGAAAAATAGGACCTTGGGTGTTGGTGGTGCCTGAACACTGCAACCCCTCACAGTTAATCTTGTTGGGTGCAGGAATGGGCCCTGCTGTTAAAAATTATTTTTAAAAATTGTAATTACATGCCCCAGTCAAACAGGTGTAGAAAAAATTGACCCTGGGTGTTGGTGGTGCCTGAATACTGTAACTACTCACAGTTACTCTTGTTGGGCCCAGGAATGGGCCCTGCTGTTAAAAATGATTTTAAAAATTGAAATGACATGCCCCTGTTGAACAGGTGCAGAAAAATTGGGCCTTGTGTGTTGGTGGTGCCTGAACACTGTAACCCCTCATAGTTACTCTTGTTGGGCACAGGAATGGACCCTGCTGCTAAAAGTATTTTAAAAATTGTAATTACTGACGATTTTTAAAATAATTATTAACAGCAGGGCCCATTCTGGCACCCAACAAGATCAGGAGACTCTGTTTGGACTGTTTTGTTAAGGGTCTTTTTTTCTTTTCCCCTTTTTTTTGTGTTTGGGTGTGTTTTTTTTTTTGGGGGGGGGGGGTGTACGTCTATTGACATGTATTCTTTTTTGATCTTTTTGTCAATGGTATTAAGTCCACCAGATGATTTTTTTTCTTTTGTTATATGCTGGCGAGACAGGGGTAACTGTTGAGTGAGATTGCTGGGGGATTAGTATCTCCCAGTTCCTTGGGGTTTTTTGTTTTTTTCTTTGTCTTTTTTTTCTTTCTTTATTTTTTTTGTTGTTGGTGGTTATGAATTTTTGTAGCAGTTTTCTCCCCATCATCTTAGGGTAGGCAACGTTATGGGCAACCACGAGCCGTTGCCTATTCTTAGAAGAGGGGATTTCAAGGCACACGTTGTTTTAAAGGTTTTAAATGTTTGTTGTGTATCTGTTGCCTTTGGCAGTATTGGTGGCCCTGTATGGATTTGGATCCTAATTTGACCATAGGTCTTTATTTGGTGGCCTTGGGGAGAGTTTCTACCTTTTTTACCAAAAGTACAGGCATGGTTGAAAAAGTCAAGATTATCTCTTGGAATATCAGGTGTTTGAATTATAAATTTAAGAGAGCATTAGTGTTAAAATATCTTCAGATTTCCGGTTCCGGTGCCGCATGGAGTAGCTGCTCTTCAGCACAGCTCCCGTCCAGCGGCTAAATTCGGCATCCAAAACTGGCCCCAACACCTGCACATTTCCCCCGGACCACCCAGCGGCTCTCCCCGTGACCATGGACCGTCACTTGGCGAAGTCCGCACCATGTGTGTGGCCCCCACGCTGGAAATCAAGGCCGCGGCTCCGGCCTACACAGCAATGATCCCGGCCTATGCGGCATCGGCCACAGCCTACACAGGCGCGGCCCCAAACACCTCAGTGGAGACACCAGAGGGTCACCAAATGGAGGTAGGAGCTCCCCCATCAGCGCTCCTTACCCCCACCATAGAGGCCACAGTACAAAAGGCCGTCAGCGCTGACATGGCACTGATCGAAAAGGAACTTAAAGAACATGCTGGCAGGCTGGATGAAGTAGAGCACCGCATCTCAAACCTGGAAGATGAAATGTACCAGATACACGGTTCTGAGCAGTCGCAAGAAAAAACAAATCATTTCATTCTCTAAAAATTGAAAGACCTCAAGAATCACTCAAGATGTACTAACCTGCATGTTGTGGGGGTCCCAGAGCCACTTTAGGCCCAAAATATCGCAGACTGTTCTGCACGTCGCATTCCAGAAGCACGCGACCTAACAGCCCCAGCCATGGTGGAGAGAGCACATCGTCTGGGTCCCCACACCACAGATCACACCACTTGGAGACCCATCATCGCTAAATACCTGAATTACGCCGACAAAGCCAATATACTCCAGAAATTCAGGCAAGCAAGATCTCTCCAGATTGATGGGGTCAAAATACTAATTTTCGTGGATTATTCCGTCGAGGTATCCCAAAAAAGAATAGCCTTCCAAAATGTATGCTCACAGCTCTACCAACATCAAGTAAAATTCTCCCTGGCATTCTCGGCAGTGCTGTGAGTCAAAGTACCAAATGGAGAACAATTAGCCTTCCATGAACCATCTGAAGCTGAGCTATTCCTGAGATCTTTCCGAACACCTCCACACTCCAACCCAGCCATCATGTCCCACACAATATCTCAGCCTCTGGACCAAAGAAGTCCCCGCAAAGACTCGCCTAAATGCTTGAAAAACTCCAACTCCAATAATCAAACCACTGAACATTGTGGATCCTGATTCTTCCACAACTAATAAATCTACAACTCTCTCCTAAAGGGCGGGTAACTATAACCTTAATAACCTTTTTTCCACAGAGAATGACACTTATACCTCACCTCGAATCCGCTACCAGCTTCACATGGAATATACTGTAGACTATCAGACACTCACTCTAACCTATGAATAAGTATTGCATTGTCTAAATCCTAGCACCAACACAATTTCGTCATGTTGCTTGACTACTGTGAGGATCCTCCATTATACTCCCACAACAGCGGGTTCAGGAGTCTCTAAAACTCCTCAAGTGGGTCACAACCTAAGTTCCCACGTCTCCATCCCCACTTTCTCACTACTTCCTAACCCATCCTGCCACACCAATGCTAGGTACGACCCAAACCAGGCTGCCACTCTCACCCAGACCCAACCCCCTCAGACCTTTATCTCCCACCCCCCCATGAAAATAGTTTCATGGAATGTAAAAGGGCTTAGGTCCCCCTCCAAAAGAGTTAAAATTCTCTGTCACCTACATAGGCTTAAAGCTGAGATGGCCCTCATCCGGGAGTCCCATCTCTCCCCAGACTTTCATCATATGAGGAAACTCTGGATGGGCACAGTTATTGGATCAGAGGCTGTGGGCCGGAAGGCAGGAGTCCTCATCCTATTTTATAAAAGCCTAGCCTGCAAAATACTCTCTGTAGACGTGGGCAACTTAGGCAGACTGGTCACTGCCCGTGTCCAACTGGCTAACAAAACCAACTCACTTTGCCTGCACAATGTCCTCCCTCCAACTCATTTTCTTACGGAGACTATTACACCCGGTGGACAAAGAGTTCACTTTTTTCTCCCACCCACATAGTTCCCTCACCAGGATAGACTATGTCTTTTGCACAGACTCATTGCTACCCAAGATTACAGAGGGGGAAATCCACAATATAGCAATATTCGACCATACCCTGATCTCAATATCATTGTATTTCACCAACCAACAACAATCCCCAAACAGCTGTAAGTTCCCTGCATACCTCCAAAATAATGAAAACTACAAAGCCTTTCTAGAAAAGGCTTGGCAAGAATACAGCTTACATACCTCGTATAATCTCCTACACTGCCCCCAATAAAAAAATACACACTATTCAAGTACAAACAAGCGAGTGAAAGGCTACGGAAGGCTCAACTCTCCCTCTCCATCTCAAGCACCCAGGACAATAGTGCGGACTAGATGACAGCCAAGAGAGCTTTTGACTCTTAGGCAGATAACATGGAAATAACCCAAAGAGCGCACTTAGATGCCACCCTGCACAAACTTAGCAATAAGGCTGGCAAACTATTAGCCAGGCTCTGAAAAGGCCCCCACACGCCTACTCACATCACCTCCCTACGTGACTCTGAGGGAGTCATCCAAATGGACTCAAAAGAAATAAATAAAATAATACTGAAATTCTATACCTCCCTGTATGCCCCAGACCCTATAAATAAAAGTGCCACACTAGCATTCCTGAACCGACTACACTTACCCAAGGTGTCTCCCACCCACTTGGAGATGTTAAACTCACCTATAAACATGAAGGAAATAGCTGACACCATCCGTCATCTAACTCCCTCCAAAGCACCCGGTCCCGATGGGTTTACTGGGGAATTCTATAAACTAATTCAAGAGACTGTAATTCCTCCATTACATGCGGTATACTCCAAATTATGGGGGGGGGGGGGGTGACTACCCTTCCACAGGAAACCAAGCAATTATAAAACTATTTTCCAAATATGGCAAAGACCCCTCAGAGCCAGTTTTAAAGGGCCCTTATGAATACCTAATCAGTACCATGTACTCTGCACCGGCGGCCAGGTTGGTCTCCTCACAGACGAATTTAAGTTACACAAGGACACAAGAAAGGGCAGTTCCCTATCCCCACTCCTGTTCAACTTAGCCCTAGAGCCTCTATCCAGACATATAACCTACCAGGCCCCTGCGGGGAGACGGAACTATGTTCCTCTCTGTTTGTAGATAATGTACTCATATTTACAGCAAACCCCGCAGCAGATATGTTAACGATCAAAAGCATCTTTGATAATTTCAGACTCTGCTCGGGCCTCCGCATCAATTACAACAAAAGTGAAATTCTCCCAATAGGACCTCCTTCAAATCCCTCCTAGATTTCCAACTCACCATTTATGATAGCTTACTCCCATATTACCTACCTGGGTATCAAGATTGGCAAACTACCAGCCTCACTCTACCACCTCAACTATCCCCCTCTCATAGCCAAACTTACTCAAGAATTTAGTAGCTGGATGGATCTCCCTCTCTCGCTCCTGGGGAGGTGTCACCTGGTCAAAATGGTCAGCTTTACCCCCTACAAACATTACCACTTCTCCTGAAACATAAAGACATTCAAATTCTGAACAAAGCCATTTCACAATTCATTTGGCAGAAAAGGCGACCACGTATAGCTCTAACAAAATGACACCTCCCCAGGAGCGAGAGGGGGCGCTAGCCTCCCCAACATTAAACTCTATAATATAGCATGTCTCCCTAGATACAGCATGGAATGGGTTACAAGGTCTTCATGCTACTCTAACTATAACCTGGAGGGCTTGTTCATCCACCCTCACACTCTGGTGGCTATCCTACACGTAAGATGGAAGATGCTGTCCATTGACATGCAGCATAACCTCCTCCTACGAGATATATCACTTGCCCAGAGAGAACACAGGAAATGAAACAAACTTTCTCTGTATTAGTCGACATATCTCTCCATCCGGGGCACCATCAATTTCCCTGCGGGATGGAACACAAGACCTTCCTATATTGGGAACAACAAGGCTTAATTAAGTTCTCCTCTCTACGTGATGAATCAACAGGACTTCCTCGAGATTTCACATCCATAGTGCAAGAGTTCTCCATCCCTAAATCTCACATCTTCCATTTCTGGCAATGTACCAGCTTCATTCGTGCCTCTTGCCCAGAGGGCAGCAAGAGGTTCCGGAAAAACAAACTGGACCACTCAATTCAAGGGGGCCCGTACACGATTTTGAACATCTACAAACTGCTCCTGCTACAGACCTCCCTCCATTTGGCCACGTCTTCAGTAGCCAGTTGGAACAAAGACTTTCCTGCACCAGGCCTAGTGGACAAGATTATGAATGGCTATATTAAAACACTCAAAATGACCCCCAACTAGAGTTGAGCGGACACCTGGATGTTTGGGTTCGGCGGGTTCAGCCGAACTTTGCAAAAAAGTTAGGGTTCGGTACCGAACTTGACCCGAATTTTACCCTGAACCCCATTGGAGTCAATGGGGACCCAAACTTTTTGGCACAAAAATGGCTGTAAAAAAGTCCCTATAGCACTAGGAGACAATTTTAGAACAATAATCTGTCCCTTACAGCACCAGCAGGAACCTGTCCCTATAGAACTAGGAGATGATTATAGAACAATAATCTGTCCCTTACAGGAGCAGCAGGAACCTCTCCCTATATCACTAGGAGATGATTTTAGAACAATAATCTGTCCCTCACAGGAGCAGCAGGAACCTCTCCCTTTAGAACTAGGAGATTATTTTAGAACAATAATCTGTCTCTCAAAGCAGTAGACTCTACCTAGTCCAGTATCAGATCATTCTGTAATGCAGGATGAGATGTTATTAGATCTGAAATATGTCCCTCAAAGCAGTAGTAGTAGTAATCTCTACCTAGTCCAGAATCAGATCGTTCTGTAATGCAGGATGAGATGTTATTAGATCTGAAATCTGTCCCTCACAGTACCGGAAGCATCCTCTCCCTACACTAGCCTGAGAGCATGTGACATGCAGCACTACGTGACTCCAGCTTATACAGAGGCTGGGTCACATGATGCACCGGCCAATCACAGCCATGCCATTAGTAGGCATAGCTGTGATGGCTTCTAAGGGCAAACCAGTGAAACATTTGTTGATTGGCTGATCCCAAACCCGGACTTTTTTTCAAATGTCCGGGTCCGGGTCACGGACACCCCAAAGTTCGGTACGTACCCTAGTACGTACGTACTAGCCACATTCTGTCTGCTCTGCAAACATCGTAGACCTACATTAACCCCCCGCTTTTGGTCATGCACTTACATAGCAAACTTTTGGGATCAAATCATTACCTTTATCAACAGCATCATTCTTCTCATGCTCCCAAAAGACCCTCTGCTCCTTATCTTTAAATACTGGGACAAACAACTGATACAATCGTCCTCTTCCATTTACCCCCCACCTCAGAGACTGGACTCTAGTATGCCTATTAGTGGCTCGGAGATCTATCCTGCAAAATTGGACTTCCTCCTCCTGCCCCGTGGTACCACAGGTCAAGAGGGAACTGACATCTCTCCTCTACAAGGATAAACTTAATACTGACTTTCACCAACCCCACTCCAACACCCTTTTCTGCCAGAGATGGCAAGCATTTATTGAAGCTACCCTTCTCCAAGAGGAGATTGACAGCCTTCGTGACTCTTTCACCTATTCCAAGGGACCTGTGCCCAATTTCGTGTCAAATATCATCCAAAATGGCACCACCTGAACATAATCCCTCACAGGGTGCTACCAGGAACCAAAGACTCTTAGCATCACTCAGTTCCTCTCCTGGTTGGCACTCTACCTATAGCATGCGCTAGTTGCTACTAACATCTCTCTTAAAGTATTTCACAGCTGTTACATTATTGTTGGAAGTAGGCTTTCCCTCCCCACCCCCCCGCACACACTACTTTAACTTGTAATACCAGAGACCCATCCAGTGGTTCATACCTAGGCTATTTAGCAATCCCATGTTGTCTTTATGCTACAGTTGTATCTCTGTATTACTCCTATTATTTCCAATGTCAAAATGTACAATTCAGACAAGGCAGACCTCCCGCATTGTCATACTACTATACCACTATGTCTATATCTTCAATAAAATGTATTTTAAAAAGTATATATAACTTCAGGCCCACCACCCCCATATTATGTTCCTACAAGAAACACACCCGTTTGGTAGCAAAACATTGACATTGAAATGCCCATGGATACACAGAGCCATTTATGCTACATTTTCTTCATATGCATGGGAGAGTCTATATTGTTGTATAGGTCACTTCCCTGCATCTTAGAGGAGGTGACTATGGGCCCCCGGGGGAGGTATTTAATAGTGTTCCTCAATGAGTACTCTAACAAGCTGGCTTTGGGCAACACATATATACCCTCTCCTTTCTCTGGTAATATACTGTACGAGATACTTGAAAGGCTGGCGCCTCATGCCCCATTTATATTGCTCATGGTAGGGGATTTTAACCATATCCTAGATTATGAACTGGATACGTACAATCCACATAGGGTCCCAAACCTGGAGTTATTACATTAGGCAGAGGCGACTGGCCTTACGGAAGTATGGAGATGGAGGCATCCTAAGGAAAAGTATTTTTCTTATCTGTCTTTGGTATTTGCCTCCTCCTCCAGAATTGATATGGCATTTGCCAATGCTTCCTTACTGCCTCTGATTGCAGATAATGCTTATCTGCCTGTGGGAGTGTCTGACCACCCCCCAATGCAGATTGATCTGCAACTTGGGTTTCGAGAGATTAGAAGAGCTTGTCGCTTATCCTCTAGGTGGGGGAAGGAGCCCTCTGTGGAAGAAGTGATTCAGCCACATATGGACTCTTTTTGGCAGTTAAATGAAGGTTCAGCAACAATACAAATAGAATGGGATGCTTTTAAAGCAACTACCAGGGGGATGTACATATCAGCCATTAAAGCCTTTAGGTAGGAGCAGAGTACGGTAGCGTCCGATCTCCATGATAAGGAACAGGAGTCTGCATGAAGTCATGCAAACTCATCCTCTTCAGACACGGGGGGGGGGGGGGTTATTTACTAAAGGAAAATCCACTTTGCACTGCAAGTGTACTTGGAAGTGCAGTTGAATGTGCAGTCGCTGTAGATCTGAGATCATGCAGGGAAAATAAAAACGAGCATTTTTGCTTGTACATGATTGGATGATAAAATCAACAAAGGCTCCCCTCATTTCAGATCTTCCCCTCAGATTTACAGAGACTGCACTTCCACAAGCTGGTGGATGTTAGAGACCTTGTGCTCCTCCACCTTCCATTTGAAGATGCCCCATAAATGCTCAATAGGTTTAGGTCTGGAGACATGCTTGGCCAGTCCATCACCTTTACCCTCAGCTTCTTTAACAAGGCAGTAGTCATCTTGGAGGTGTGTTTGGGGTCATTATCATGTTGCAATACTGTCTCCGAAGGGAGGAGGATCATGCTCGGCTTCAGTATGTCACAGTACATGTTGGCATTCATGGTTCCCTCAAAGAAACTTTATCTCCCCAGTGCCGACAGCACTCATGCAGCCCCAGACATGACACTCCCGCCACCACGCTTGAATGTAGGCAAGACAAACTTGTCTTTGTACTCCTCACCTGGTTGTCGCCACACACGCTTGACACCATCTGAACCAAATAAGTTTATCTTGGTTTCATCAGACCACAGGTCATGGTTACAGTAATCCATGTCCTTAGTTTTCTTGTCTTCAGCAAACTGTTTGCAGGCTTTCTTGTGCATCATCTTTAAAGATGCTCCCTTCTGGGATGATAGTCATGCAGACCAATTTGCAGTGTGCGGCATATAGTCTGAGGACTGACAGGCTGACCCCCCCACCTCTTCAACCTCTGCAGCAATGCTGGCAGCACTCATATGTCTGTTTCTCAAAGACAACCTCTGGATATGACGCTGAGCACATGCTCTCAACCTCTTTGGTCAACCATGGAGAGACTTGTTCTGAGTGGAACCTGTCCTGGTTTACCGCTGTATGGCCTTGGCCACAGTGCTGCAGCTCAGTTTCAGGTTCTTCTTATAGCCTAGGCCATCTTTATGTAGAGCAACAATTCTTTTTTCTGATCCTCAGAGAGTTCTTTTGCATGAGGTGCCAAGTTGAAATTCCAGTGACCAATATGAGAGAGTGAGAGCGATAACACCAAATTTGACACACCTGCTCCCCATTCACACCTGAGATCTTGTAACACTAATGAGTCACATGACACATGGAAATTTTTACTTAGGGGTGTACTCACTTTTGTTGACAGTGGTTTAGACATTAATGCCTGTGTGTTGAGTTATTTTGAGGGGACAGCAAATTTACACTGTAATACAAGCTGTACACTGACTGCTTTATATTGTAGCAAAGTGTCATTTCTTCATGTTGTCACATGAAAAGATATAATAAAAAATTTACAAAAATGTGAGCGATGTTCTCACTTTTGTGAGATGCTGTATAATAAATACCAAAATGAGAGCTGTTTTACACAGCTTTTTGGGGAGTGAACATAAGAGTTATGTAGCCCATTGCAAGTTCAAGCCATTCATTCTAATGGTAGAATTGTAACTCCCCCAAATAAATCCTTTTCATGTTTGAGATGAAATGTATCTTTCTCTCAAAGAAATTGTCCTGGCAACAATGTTGCAACTCCATGATCTATTTTGTTTTTTAACCACCTCAGGACCGCCCACCGTCAAATGACGGCGGAGCGAACCTGCTATTAATGCGGGTGGACGTCATATGACGTCCTCCCTTTAAGCCGGGATTGCGCGCGATCGGGCGTGCGCATCCCGGCTCTGTCGGTGTCGGCGTGTCCCCAGAACACACCCAGCTTCACCGACAGGGGTGAACAGCCATTGGTTATGGCTGTTCACCACGTGATCGGCCGTGACAAAGTCACAGCTGATCACAAATGGCACGCCCGCCGTTCGCACGGCGCATGTGCGCGATCGGGAGCGCGCTGCGCGTGCGCGTCGGTGGCGGAGTGTTCCTGGGGAACACTGCCTGTCACCGACACTAGTATCAGCCGCCGGCCGGCGGCTGATACCTTGTGATCGGCTGTGATCTACTTCACAGCCGATCACATCCAGTGTAAACAGAGCGGTAACTCACTGTTACCAGCTCTTCTCTCCTCACTCCAGTATGAGGAGAGAAGAGCTGGGATCAGTGAGTTACTGATCTGCACAGTAAAAACACACTGACACTGACCCCCCCTGCCCCCCCCAATGCACCAGTCACCCAACAGTCACCACATATGCCCCCATAAAGGGTACCTGTCATCATAAAGTGTACCTGTCCTCAGACTGCCATCATAAAGAGCACCTGTCACCCATCACCCGTCAGTGACCGTGGCATGTCACCCATCACCCGTGACTGACCACCGCCAGTCACCCGTCACCCATCACTGACCACCGCCAGTCACCCATCACCCATCGCTGACCACCACCCGTCACCCATCAGTGACCACCGCCAGTCACCCATCAACTCACCGCCACCAGTGACTACCCACTGACCGCCACCAGTGACTACCCAC
>BLSH010413350.1:185724-203212 GCA_018402905.1 Glandirana rugosa | reverse complement strand
TAGATTGTCTACACACCTGTAACTTATTTCTCTTTATAAAAATGATTATAGAAAGTTAAAAAATTTTCCTCATAAGGAGGAACTCTGTAACCTTAACCCAGTCTTATAGAAAGACAAAGCTGATTTAAAATGGATGTTTGGATGTTTGATCAGAATTCTCTTACACCGCCGAACCTGAACATCCAGGTGTTCGCTCAACTCTAATCCCGACCACTCACACAGGACCCTTTTTTGTTACGCAGCAGAATCAGATCATATGGGTGTTCACACCCTTGTGATCAGATTCCTGTCCAAATTTGCAGTCCGCAGTGCGATCTGCAAACTGAAACATTTTTAACATAAAAGATTGGACAAAAAATGTCTCCATTTTTAAAAACGTTTTTACACTTTTTAAGTGAATGGGTAGGGGTACGATTTATCCGATACCCATTTCCATAGGGGGGGCCAGTATTCCGATCAGCCCCCCAACACAGACCCCAACAACCACAGTTGTTGTGAAGAGGCACTTGTCCCCATCAACATAGGGACATGTTGAAAAGGGGTTTCGCGATGTACATCCATTGTCAATAGGGATGGTCCCCCGGTTCGTGTTGAACGTATGTTTGACTCGAACATCAGGGGTTCGCCTGTTCGGCGAATCCCACACATTATGAGGCATTCGTGGGAAGTTCGAGCGCCCCATAATGCAGTGAAATTACGGGGGAATGCCGCCTGCTGATTGGCCAAAGCATGCGAATGCCCTGCATGCTTTGGCCAATCACAGCACACTCTGCTGTGAGAGCCATGATTGGCCAAAGGCAGGGTGCCTTTGGCCATTCATTGCTCAGTGGGTCTGAGTCCACCCCCACACTATATAAGGCCACTTACACAGCGGCCGAATATAGTGAAAACATTTGCGGAGATAGCGACAGGTTAGGTAGTTTTTTTTTTCCAAAAATTTTTATTGATTATGAATGCAAGAATACAATATGGTAGAGGTAAATGAGGTGATTGCATGTGACATATGGGAACATAGACTATCTAGTTAGAATCTGGTAATGGGGTTTACAGTGCGTTGTGACTTAGTAGATCTGAGAGTAAGACTGATTGGGCTGAATGTAGGAAATGTATGTTGGGATTACCAGTGTTTTCCCCCTTCCCCCTCCCTCCCCTGCTGGTTGGTGATTGATGAGGTAGGGCGATATGTATGTTTTGTGAGTCCAAACGGCCCGCGCTGTGGAGGACATCACTGGGAAGCTGGGGTAGGGAATGGGAGGAGCAGGGAAAGGAACAAAGAGAAGGGACAGCGGGGAGGGGGGGGGGAAGGAGAGAAAGGGGAAAAAGAGAATAAAAAAAACACACAAGGAGGGGCTGATTTAGCTACAGACATGGTTTCCCCTTTCCCCCTTTCCCTCCTCCCCTTCAATGGGGGGGGGGGGGGTCAAGGCGAAGGACTAGGATATGGTAGATAAGGTGTGGTATTAGAATGTTTGAATTAAGTCCAGTCTGCCCATGTTTTGGCAAATTTAGTTGGGCGATCGTGAGACATGGCAATCAGCTCCTCCATGACGGCTATTTGTTCAATTTGCTTATACCATTCTGTTATCGTCGGGGTTTTGGGGGTGTCCTATGTTCTGGGGATGCAGAGTTTAGCTGCATTAATCATATTCATTGTGAGGGATTTGCGATATGAGTTATGCAGTGAAGGTTGGAGGTGGAGTAAGAAATGTTCCGGTTTGAGGGGGATATTTTGTAAAGTGATTAGGTTTATTTGGTCCCTGACTTCTTCCCAGAAGGGGGTTATATTCTTACAGTCCCACCAGATATGTAGGAGGCTGCCCACTTCTTGATGGCATCGCCAGCACAGATCATTTGGATTGTGATTGTAGTGTTTGAGTATGGGGGGTCCTGTACCAGCGCGTTAGAAGTTTAAAATTGTTTTCCTGGATGGTAATGTTTACAGAGCCTTTATGGGCAAATTCATATATTTGGGACCATTGTTTTTCTGAAATGTCTAGTTGGAGGTCTCTACTCCATGCCACACAGAACCTGCTCTCGTTATTGGGTGTGTTAGACCAAAGTAAGGAGTATATGACTGAGATTGTGTGTTGGATAGGGTTCTTGTTAGAACATATGTTGTCAAAGCAAGAAAATGGTTGTTGCAGGTCTCCCATTTTTTGAATAGTGTGAAAGAAGTTCCTAAGTTGGAAGTATTTCCAGAAACTGAGTGACCAGGTGGGCCATTTGAGTCTCAGATCTTGCAGTGAGAGCAGATTACCTTTCGGGGCGATATGGTGTATTCGGAGTTCTGTATTTGGATCAAGTCCTTCAAGGAAGGATTCGTCCTTGCCTGGAGGAAAGTTTGTTTTTTTCAGAATCGGTGTCATTGGGCCGGAGGGGTCTGAGATTCCCTTTGTTTTAGAAGCTTTTTTGAAGATGATTAAGGCAGGGCCTATAATAGGATGTCTTTTAAGATCTTGCGATAGGAGGTTAGTTGGGATCCATGGGGCTAAATGCAGGGGAGTATTGGCGAAGGTTTTTTCCAAGCTTACCCAGTCTTTGGTAAGATGGTGGACATTCCAGTCCACTATCCTTTGCAATTGACAAACCCAATGATACAATTTGAAATCTGGAATGCCTAGACCCCCTTTGAGCTTGGGGATGGTAAGTTGGGTGAAATTGATTCTGGGTGTTTTTTGGTTCCACAAAAATTGGGTACATATTTTCTTAAGGTTATTGAGGTATGAAAAGGGTATTGCGATGGGCACAGTCTGGAAGATATAGAGCAAACGTGGGAGTATGTTCATTTTTAAAATGGCTGCTCTGCCAAACCAGGAAAAGTGTGGTTTCTGACATCTTTTGAGATCTTCCTTAATATGCTGAAGTATAAGGAGAAAGTTTTTGTTGAATAGGTTGGGTAGTTGAGTAGTCAGGTAAATGCCAAGGTATTTAATGGTATCCTTTTGCCAGGTGAGTGGGAAGTTAGTTTTACATGTGTTTATTTGGGAAGGTGAGAGGGTGATATTTAGGGCTTCTGATTTGGAGAAGTTTATTTTAAAGTGAGAAATATAGTGAAACAGGCTGAACTATTTCAAGATATTTGGTATAGTGATAAGCGGGTCCGTGAGATATAACAATATGTCATCTGCAAATGCAGCAATTTTATAGTGTCGGTCGGCAATCTGAATCCCTTTTATGACATTGTTTTCCCTGATCATAGTTCCATGGTTAGTATGAAAAGAATAGGAGAAAGTGGGCAACCTTGGCGGGTACCATTGTGGATGGAGAAGGCGTTCGATAGGAGACCGTTGACTCTTACATTTGCAGAGGGCCTAGTGTATAAGGCCATGACGAGGGATATCATCCTTGGCCCTAAACTTATAGCTATCAAGGTAGATTTTAGGTAATCCCAGGCCAGCCTATCGAACGCCTTCTCTGCATCGAGGGAGAGAAAAAAACGGGCGTTCTATTCCCAGATAGCCAATGTTGGATGTTAATTGCTTTGATCGTGTTGTCCCTTGCCAGGAACGAATCCGACCTGATCTTTATGGAATGAAGGGTAGGAGTCTATTTGCCAGTATTTTAGCAAAGAGCTTTAAATCTGAATTAAGGAGTGATATAGGGCGATAGCTAGATGTTTGGGTTGGGTCCTTGTCCGGTTTGGGAATTATCGGAATGTGGGCATCTAATAGGTTGTGTGGTGACGGGTCATCATTCACTAGATAGTTAAAGGCTCTTAGAAAGGGTTGCACTAGAGGTTCTGGGAACAATTTGTAATAGGCCGCGGAAAAGGCGTCCGGGCCTGGACTTTTACCCGCCTTGGTTTGTTTTAATGCTAATTTAAATTCAGATTCTGTGAGCGGACCATCTATGTCAGTGGCTTGTTGCTTGTTTATGGCTTTAGGGGCATATTTTTTAAGGAAATATTCTATTATGGTTTGTCTTTGGGCCTTAAGGTCAGTGGGTTTGGATACAGGGGGCAGGTTGCATAGACTCGCATAATATTCAGCAAACTGGTTGGCAATTCCTTCATTTGTGATGATCGTGTCTCCTTTTTGGGTGCATATGGTTCTGACTGTGGCTAAGGCCTTTTTTCTTGTAAGGCTTTAGCTAAGTATTTGCCACTTTTATTGCTATGCTCATAGAACAGCTTTTGTGTTAGTATGAATTTCTTTTTGACTTTAAGTCCTAATTCCACTGACAGAAGTCTACGAGTTTCATTGAGTTCCCTTAATGTGTCGATAACTTTTGTTTTTTTATGCGAGTGTTCCAGAGACAATATTCTTTGTAAGAGTGTATTAATTTTAGCTTGTTTATTCCTTTTCCGCGTTGTGGCTTTAGCTATGAGCAGGCCCCTGATCACACATTTATGCGCCTCCCATTATGTGATGGGGTTTGTGTCGGGTGTGTTATTGTGATGGAAGAAATAATTTATTTCTTTTTTAACAGCTACATTTGTTTCCAAATTTGTAAGGAGGGAGGTGTCAAGTCTTCAAGTTTTGGTAGGAGGAGATGTGTTTGGGAAGGTGAGCGAGATGGGATGATGATCTGATAGGACCATGGCTTCTATTGTGGTTTTGGAAAGAAAGGGCAGGTCTTTTTGAGAGAGCCAAAAATAGTCAATTCTGGAATAGTAGCTGTGCGGCATGGAGTAGAAAGTGAAGTCTTTTGTGGTTGGGTGTTGAGTGCGCCAGGTATCATGTAGCAGGGCATCATGCAGTTGTTTTTGATTTGTTTAAGAGCTCTAAAGGGGATTGAGGAGGTGCCTGTCGAGGTATCTTCAAGGGGGTTGAGAGCAACATTGAAATCACCTCCAAGAATTAGTATACCCTTTTGGAAAGCAATTAGTTCAGTGATAGTTTTCCTGAAGAATGTTACTTGTGCATGGTTTGGGCTGTAAATATTAGCAATAGTAATTGGCTTGTTCCAAAGGGTGCCTTTGAGAAATAAGTTACGTCCTTCTACATCTTTTAAAGAGTCTGATATTACTAAGGGCAAGTTTCTGGAGATTAATGTTGCTACTCCTTTTGTTTTGGCTATACTATTTGTTGCATGTTATACTGAGGGAAAATCTTTGTTGAAGAGTTTAGGGATCTTGTCTGAGCGAAAGTGTGTTTCTTGGAGTAAGATTCGATCAGATTTAGATGTTTCATGTGGGATAGCATCTTACTCCTTTTTTCTGGGGTATTGAGGCCTTTGATATTTAATAAAATTAAATTTAAGTCTAGCATTGTTTATTGTAAGAAAGAGAGAAGAAGAACAAAAAAAAAATTAATGGGGGGGGAGGGAGAGTGGAGGCGAGGGGGGTTGAAGAGGGAGGAATGGTGGGAGGGCAGAAAGAAAGGTATGAGGGTAGTTAAGGGAGAAGTTGGGGTGAGATTATTGACTCCTGTGGGAGAACAACTCTACTAGGTAGGAAGTAGATTGTCGAATGTGGTCAGTCGAGAACTAAGTCTATGACTGCGGTGGGGAGAGATTGGGCAAAGGAAGATGGTAGGCGTATCTTTACCTAATTAGTTACCGGATTGACAGAGTCTGTTGGTAACTCCTGTTTCACCGTGATCCACCCGTATAAATGTAAACCAATGTGAGCTAGAAGTGGAAAAGCCAGCTGGTTTAAGAAGTATAAACGGGTAGATAATGGTGGGATGTTAAGTATGCTTTCAAGTAGGGGTAAGATAATATAGGGTGCAGATATTGGGAATGTATGTATGGCTTGGGGATCATAAGAGTTCAGGCGATTGCGACATGGAAATATTGGACAAGGGTGATGTACGTGGGTGACATAGTGAGTATACTGTAGTTAGTTGGTGATTTTAGAAAAAGGGGACGGTAGTAATAAGTGATAAGTTGGGGGTCCTCCACCCAAGGAGGTATGCTCCAACAGGAGGTGTGAGCCTGTTGTTTTAAGGCCCAGGGGTTGATCAGAGTACATGTGGTAGAAGTCTGGTATATGTACTATTCAGGGAAGGTATGTGCTTACATTTTTCTTACAAAAAGTATGGTGTTTGTTATACTAAGGGCGGGTGTACGTTCCTTTGAGTGTCTTTTGCATTAGTAGCAGCAAGCTAGCAAACTTGAGTCAAGGAAGTTCTCGGGTTAGTATGATAGGTTGCAGCTACGGGGGCAACAATATCAAGAGGTATAGAGTTGTTATGTTTATGTATAACCAATAGATTGTATATTCTCAAAGTAACATATAACATTTTAAGATAACTTTCATGTCTTGTTAGACAAACCAGAAGAGATAGAAAGTATAGGGCAAATAAGAGCATGAAAACATATTCCAGTAGAAGGCATTGTATTTTCATTTTGAATCTACGATCTGGTCCCTGGATGGGTTTCATTGCCCTTAGCGTCACTCCTCTCCAGTCATATCTATCTTTTGATAGGGAAAGGCATGCTCATGCAAGAACTAGCATTATATAATAAATGAAACCCACATTTATGCGTTCTTCAGCGTGTGATACGGAGGCTTGTATAACTGGCCTCCACAACCTAGTAGCTAAGGCACCCTGATGATGCGGACGCAACCCACCCCCGCGGCAAAAAAAAAGAAAAAAAAAGGGGGGGGGGAAAATCCTTTCTCCCTTCGTTCCTGAGGCTAATAAGGTAATGCGTCTTACCTCATTTAACAATTTGGAGTGTTGGACCTTCCACAAGATATGATCCCTGGTCTCTGATGGTGCCTCGTATTGGAGAGTGCGTCCGCATCTCGAGGGGTTGACAATAATGATATAAAAGCAATATAACAAGAAAGAGGATAACTTTAGGTAACCTGTTGGGGTTAGATGCAAGTATGTTAGACAGTACTGTTATAAAGTAGGGATCACTGAGTCAAAGGATGAGTTATGATAGGTTGCTTTTCCAGTGAAGAGGTGTGGGCCCCATCGCCGGGGAAGCATGGAGCAGAAGACTTTTCTGGTTGGAAGTTCACCAATATTTTAAATACTTGGTGTTACCTTAGGCGGGACTTAAATATTGATTTATCCATTGGTCTCAGGCTGAATAACCATGTGGGAATGGTTGGCACTCTGTAGAAAAAATAATATAGTTCCAAAAAGCTAGAAAAATAAAGAGGGCAAAGAGGAGGAACGTCTCCTGGTATATTCGCTTATATTTTGTAAGCAGGATGGGAAGTATTGAGAGGTGTGTGGAACGATGTTCATTGTGAAGGACTTCTATTAGAAGGGAAAGAATAGTGGAGGCTTCCTTTCCTGGGTTTGCGGTGTGCTGGGGAGGAAGGCAGGCCCCCCTCCTGTGGAGCGCGTCTGTTGACTGGGGGGGGGGGAGAGATCCTGACAGATAGTCGGCGTCTCCTTTGAGAGTGGTGTTCTCCCTCTAGGGGCATTTCCATCGGCTCCTCTGGGGGTAGGTCATAATGTTGAGGTCGCAGGTCAGCGTACCAGTTCGGGAGATCTATGTATGGTATGTTTAGTCTCTCACAGAAAGATGGGAGATCTTCTGGAGCTTTGAGAAGGATGGGACGTTGGGGGGGTCCTGCTGAGAGACAGAAATGAAAATTCCATCTACATGGTATGTTTCTCTCTCTCAAAATGTCCAGAAGAGGGCACAAATCCTTGCGTTGCTGCAGGGTCATTTGAGATAGGTCTGGGGGATAAAACATATCAAAAGCGACTTCAGGAACTTAATATGTACAGTCTGGAGGAAAGAAGGGAGAGGGGAGACATGATTGAAACCTTTAAATACATCAAGGGGGTGAATAAGGTTCAGGAGGGCAGTCTTTTCAATATGAAACCAAAATCAAGAACACGGGGCCATGACCTCAAACTAACTGGGGGGAAGTTCAAAACTAATCTTAGAAAGTATTATTTTACTGAAAGGGTGGTTGATGATTGGAATAAACTACCAACAGAGGTTGTGAGACAGTCAACAGTAAATGGCTTCAAACATGCTTGGGATAAACATAAATCTATAGTCAGACAACAAGGTTAATGTAAAAAAAAAAAAAAAAAAGATAAATAAATAAATAAAAAGGGGCAGACTCGATGGACTACTCAGTCTTTTTCTGCCGTCACTTTTCTATGTTTCTATGGTCTTGGAAGAGCTTTATTTCATGGCCCTGATAAAATATGCGGTTCCTGAGTCTGGCGTTGCGTAATATGTCTTCTTTAACCACTTCCCGACCGCCGTATGCAAAATGACGGCCGGGAAGTGGCTTAGTTATCCTGACTGGACGTCATATGACGTCCTCAGGATAACAAGCCGCCGCGCGCCCGGGGGGCGCGCATCGCGGCGATCGGTGGTGTGGGAGGTCAGTATGACCCCCCGCAATACTGATCTCAGTAAAGTGCTTCGATCCGAAGCACTTTACCATGTGACCAGCCATGACCAATCACGGCTGGTCACAGTATAACACAGGAAAGCCGTTTATCAGCTTTCCTGTACTCAGGTCTGCAGACCTGAGGAGTGGAGAGCCAATCGGCTGCATCCCTGACAGGGAGGGTTTGTGCTGATGATTTATCAGCACAGCCCTCCCTCGGATCACCACCCTAGACCAACAGGGAGCCTGCCCAGGGACCACCAGGGATGTGCCCACCCAGGACCATCAGGGAGCCGACCAGGGACCACCAGGGAGTCGATCTGGACCACCAGGGAGACCCCCCTAGACCACCAGGTAAGTGACATAGTGCCCAGTGTGGATGGCACTCAGTGCCACCTTCAGATGCCACCCTAGACCACCAGGGAATGAGCCCCTATCAGTGTATATGCCCACCAGTGCCCACCAGTGCCCCTATCAGTGCCCACCAGTGCCCCTATCAATGCATACCAGTGCCACATATCAGTGCCCACCATTGCCACCTACCAGTGCCCACCTATCAGTGCCCATCAGTGCCACCTATCAGTGCCCAGTGCCGCCTATGCGTGCCAATCAGTGCTGTCTATGAGTGCCCATCAGTGCCGCTTAGCAGTGTCTGTCAGTGCTGCATATCAGTGCCCATCAGTGCTGTATATCAGTGCCACCTCTCAGTACCCGTCAGTGCTGCTTATCAGTGCCGCCTAACAGTGCTCATCATCGCTGCATATAAGTGCCTCATCATCAGTGCCACCTCATCAGTGCCGCCTCATCAGTGCCAATCAGTACTGCCACATCAGTGCCCGTCAGTGTAGCCTCATCAGTGCCCACCAGTGATGGAGAAAATTTACTTATTTGCAAAGTTTTGTGACAAAAATAGAGAATTTATTTTTTTCTTTAAAATTTTCAGTCTTTTTTTATTTGTAGCGCAAAAAATAAAAACCGCAGGGGTGATCAAATACCACCAAAAGAAAGCTCTATTGGTGGGAACAAAATGATAAAAAATCTGTTTGGGTACAGCGTCGCACGACAGCGCAATTGTCATTCAAAGTGCAACAGCACTGAAAACTGAAAATTGGTCTGGTAGTAAAGTGTTCTAAGTGCATAGTATTGAAATGGTTAATCTGAAAGTTTACAATATTACATATGACATCCCTGGGGGGTTCATTATCTCTCCCTCTGGGTCTGAGCGCTCTGTGAAATCTTTCCATTTCCACAGGGGTTTCCAGGGGTCTCCCCAGTAGGTCATTGAAAATGGCTAGCAAAGAAGGTAATAACTGGTCTGATTCAAAGGACTCTGGCAGGTTTCTAATTCTTACATTATGTCTGCGTTCACGATTTTCTAGGTCTTCCAAATGATGTCTCATGTCTCTGAGTTGGATTGTGTGAGAGTCTAGTGTATGTTTGGAGGCCAGGATCTCCCTGTCATGGCGTTCAGAGGTGTCTTCTATCTCATCTAACTTTTGAAAGTCTAGCCTTAGATCAGCTATCACTGCTGTGACTGTGTTTTTAATATCTGCAGCGATGGTCTGTAAGTCATGTAGGCTAACAGGGTGATATTGTGCCTGTTGTTCCGCCATCATCGATTTTCTTACCGCTCCTGCTGCGTCACGTCTCTCAGGACTATGGCTACTGTGTCTCGGGGTCTCTCTTGCGGCCTGTGTTTCCGGATTCTTGTCCCGGGGGCGAGTGAGGAATATGTCTGCTATAGGTGCCTCTGCATCCGGTGTCGGGGCCCTGGGGGAGCGGGAGCAGGTGGGTGACTGTTCCCCTTGAGTTTTACCCATCACTGGCGTCCAGGTTTTTCCACGGCAAGACGGGATGGATCACGGTGAGGAGGAGCTGGGCTCTTACGCATCCATCTCCCTCTGTGTCCAGACCATGTCCCCAAACTCGGTTTTAGTTAGTAGGGTAGGGGCCCAGGAGGGTGCTGTGCGGTACAGGATAGGTGCATGGTGGACTATGGCTTCAAGGACCACTCCATTCGGTCCGGGGCCTGTAGGTCGCAAAAGCCGTGGCCTCAATTTACGAGGGTGCGGGGGCCGGCCGCTGATCAGCCCAATTTAGGGCTCAAAATGTAGCTGGGGAAGCGGGTGGTGATGCTGGGGTGTTTATATAGCTCACCCCTCTCTCCTTTGGGAGGATTCCCCCGGATTGTCTCTGGCTCCGGTGGAGCTCCCTAGGCAGGCGTCCGTTCGGGATGACGTCAGCAGCTGCCGAACTTGACCCAAACTTTACCCCGGACTCCGAACCCCATTGAAGTCAATGGTGACCAGAACTTTTGGGCACAAAAATGGCTGTAAAAAAGTCCTGGAAAGGGCTAGAGGGCTGCAAAAGGAAGCAAAATGGGGGTAAGAAGTAGGACAAGTGCCCTACAAACAAATGTGGATAGGGAAATAACTTAAAATCACAAAAAAATAAAAATGGGAGGAGGAAGTGGATGTGGAATAGGAGCCTAGAGGTTGACTAGGCCGTGACCGTGGCAGTGTAGGTGTAAGTGGCGGTGGTGGAGGAGGAGGAGGTAGCCAACACTGTTATTTGTTTTTTTTTTTTTTTTCTAATTGGGGTAAAAAAAAACAAGTATACCAATGGCTGTGTGAGGCCGGTCTAAATATCTATTCTGCACAAGGTACAGACAAGTCTTATGGGATCCATGCTTGGTTCATTTTAATAAATGTTAGCTTGTCCACATTGGAAGTGGACAAACGGCTCCGCTTGTCTGTGATAACGCCCCCTGCCGTGCTAAACACACGTTCCGACAATACACTGGCTGCAGGGCAGGCCAGCACCTCCAAGGCATAAAGGGCAAGCTCAGGCCATGTGCCCAGTTTGGAGACCCAGAAGTTGAATGGGGCAGACCCATCAGTCAGTACGCGTAGGCGTGTGCACACATACTGTTCCACCATGTTCCTGAAATGCTGCCTCCTAGATGTTGCCTATCAGCTGGTGGTAAAGTTTGTTGTGGCGGGCTGCTGACAAAGCTTTTCCACATTTCGGCCATGCTAACCCTGTCTTCTGAGGTGCTGGCAGTGCCACAGCTGCGTTGGCGACCTCTTCCTCCTCCTCCGCCTTCGCCTTGTGCTTCCACAGAGCCCCATGTGTCATTTGGGAATGCCCTCAGCAGCGTATCTACCAGCGTGCGCGTGTAGTCGCGCATGTTCCGATTACGCTCCAGTGAGGGAATTAAGGACAGCACATTGTCCTTGTAAAGGAGATCCAGCAGGGTGGCCACCCAGTAATCGGCACAAGTTAAAATGTGGGCAACTCGGCTGTCGTTGAGCAGGCACTGCAGCATGTAGTCGCTCATGTGTGCCAGGCTGCCCAGAGGCAAAGACAAGCTGTCCTCTGTGGGAGGTGTATCATCTGTGTCCTCCGTATCCCCCCCAGCCACGCTCCAGTGATGCCCAGGAGCTGCGTTGGGTGCCACCCTGCTGTGAACACAGTTCCTCCTCCTCCTCCTCATCATCTTCCTCGTCCTCCTCATCCTCCAGAACTGTGCCCTGGCTTGAAAATTTTTTACCTGGCCTATGCTGCTGCAGGAACCCACCCTCTGAACCACTTGTGAATGACTGGCCTGATAACCGTGGAAATTACCCCTCTACCTCCTCCTCTTCCTCCTGTGCCACATCCTCTTCCATCATCGCCCGAAGTGATTTTTCAAGGAGACATAGAAGTGGAATAGTAACGCTGAGAACAGTGTCATAGGCACTGGCCATGTTGGTGGAGTACTCGAAACACCGCAATATGGTAGACAGGTCTCGCATGGAGGCCCACTCATTGGTGGTGAAGTGGTGCTGTTCCACAGAGCGACTGACCCGTGCGTGCTGCAGATGAAACTCCACTATTGCCTGCTGCTGCTCGCACAGTCTCTCCAGCATGTGCAAGGTGGAGTTCCACCTTGTGTGCATGTCGCATAGGAGCCGGTGAGCGGGAAGGCCGAAGTTCCGCTGCAGCACAGACAGGCGAGCAGAAACAGGGTGAGAATGCCAAAAGTGCGCACAGACGGCCCGCACTTTCTGCAGCAGCTCTGACATATCCGGGTATTTTTTTTAGAAATTTCTGCACCACCAAATTCAGCACATGCGTCAGGCAAGGGATGTGCATAAAACCGGCTAGGCCCAGAGCTGCTACGGGATTTCTCCCATTATCGCACACCACCAGGCCGGGCTTGAGGCTCAGTGGCAATAACCACTCATTGGTCTGTTGTTCAATGCCCATCCAGAGCTCCTGCGCACTGTGCGGTTTATCCCCCAAACATATCAGTTTTAAAACAGCCTGCTGTCGTTTCCCCCTGGATGTGCTGAAGTTGGTGGTGAAGGTGTTACGCTGAGCGGATGAGGAGGTGGTAGACGAGGAGGAGGAGGAAGCACAGTAGGAGAAATAGGCAACAGGAGGCAAAGAGAAATGCCCTGCAATCCTCGGTGGCGGAAGGACATGCGCCAAATGGCTAGCCGCCTCAGGCCCATCCGCCACTACATTTGCCCAGTGTGCAGTTAGCGAGATATAGCGTCCCTGCCCGTGCTTACTGGTCCACGTATCAGTGGTTATGTAGACCTTGCCACAGATGGTGTTGCGCAGTGCACTCTTGATCTCGTCCCCGACTTGTTTGTGCAGGGAAGGGATGGCTCGCCTGGAAAAGTAGTGGTGGCTGGGAACCACGTACTGTGGGACAGACACCGCCATCAGGTTTTTAAAACAGATGGTTTTAATCTGTCCCTCACAGCACCAGCAGGAACCTCTCCCTATAGCGCTAGGAAATTATTTTAGAACAATAATCTGTCCCTCACAGCACCAGCAGGAACCTCTCCCTATAGCACTAGGAAATGATTTTACAACAATAATCTGTCCCTCACAGCACCAGCAGGAACCTCTCCCTATAGCAGTATGAGATAATTTTAGAACAATAATCTTTCCCTCGCAGCACCAGCAGGAACTTCTCCCTATAGCACTAGGAGATGATTTTAGAACAATAATCTGTCCCTCAGAGCACCAGCAGGAACCTCTCCCTATAGGAGTAGGAGATTATTTTAAAACAATAATCTGTCCCTCACAGCGCCAGCAGGAACCTCTCCCTATAGCACTAGGAGATGATTTTACAACAATAATCTGTCCCTCACAGCACCAGCAGGAACCTCTCCCTATAGCAGCATGAGATAATTTTAGAACAATAACCTGTCCCTCGCAGCACCAGCAGGAACTTCTCCCTATAGCACTAGGAGATGATTTTAGAACAATAATCTGTCCCTCACAGCAGCAGCAGGAACCTCTCCCTATAGCACTAGGAAATTATTTTAGAACAATAATCTGTCCCTCACAGCGCCAGCAGGAACCTCTCACTATAGCACCAGGAGATGATTTTAGAACAATAATCTGTCCCTCACAGCACCAGTAAACTGTACCTAGTCCAGTATCAGATGGTTTTAGAATGCTAATCTTTCCCCTCACAGCACCGTTAGGAACCTGTCTGTAATGCAGGATAAGATGATATTAGATCGACAATCTATCCCTCACAGCATAGTAAACTGTACCTAGTCCAGTATCAGATGGTTTTAGAACGCTAAGCTTTCCCCTCACAGCACCGCCAGGAACCTTTCTGTAATACAACATGAGATCATATTAGATCGGTAATCTATCCCTCACAGCACTAGTAAACTCTACCAAATCCAGCATCAGATGGTTTTAGAATGCTAAGCTTTCCCCTCACAACACCGCCAGGAATCTGTCTGTAATGCAGGATGAGATCATATTAGATCGGTAATCTATCCCTCACCGTGCCGGCAGCATGCTCTCCCTACACTAGCTTGAGACGGTGTAACACACGGCATACGTGACTCCAACTCATATAGAGGCTGGGTCACATGATGCACTGGCCAATCACAGCCATGCCATTAATAGGCATGGCTGTGATGGCTTCTAAAGGCAAACAAGTAAAACGCTTGTTGATTGGCTGCCCTGCAGCTATAGAAAAGGTGCGAAAAATACCTAAATACCGAACCCGAACCCGGACTTTTTTTTCAAATGTCCGGGTTTGGGGCACGTACACCCCAAAGTCCGGCACGGACACCCCAAAGTCCGGCACGGACCCGAACTTTACAGTCCGGGTTTGCTCAACTCTAGTAATAAGACATTCATTACATATGAAGGGGAGAAACTGCAAATCTTTAGCAACCTCTCCCCAATTACACTGGCAAAGAGGCGTTTGTTGCGTTCGGTCACTCTCCACTTACAAAAACATTGCATTGTCTATCGATGGGGTTTTTCCTTCAAGCTGACCGTGACCAAAGATGGTATACAACACCAGATGAGGGACCTCCAAGAAGCCGACCTTCCTCCAATCCCAGATGACATCATGGGGACCCCCACTCTTCATCCCAGACCAACGACCACCCCTAACAAGCTGTGGACCCCGACCTCCAAGTCGAAGACCAGACTCACAATCCCACAATGCACCCCAAGATCACATCTACTGGAGAAAAGCAAAGCAAATGGGACTTTGAATGAAACGCAGATGAAACTGCGTCTCCATCTCTAATTCAATGAGAAAAGAAAAGAAGGTTGGGACTCTGAATGAGGATATAGAAGGACACTGACCAATGTGCGTTGTACAAAAATAATTGTTTATTAGCCCTCCAAGATCCTGGAAAGCAAGGCAAGTGCCATACATCATAAACAGATACATTACATCACAACATGCATTGCCATGGCGTGAAGTAAAACACACAGAGAATAAGTCTGCAACCAGCCGTGTCCATGTGCATGTATAATGCAATCACCATGATGTCTGCTAGCAAGTGGACTCTGCATAAATACTCCCAGCCAGCCCAGTAACCCCGCCCAATGTTACACAGGCATGACCAGGTGAGGGAGGGCGTCCGAGCCAGGGGTGGGGTTCCCACACACCTGGCCAGGATCCCTCCACCCAATTGTCAGCCAAGATGGGAAAACATATTGTTCCTGCCCAAGTTCACCAAATGGGTCACAAACAGCATGGGGCAATGGTGTAACATCGATGCGCAGATCAGCCGATCCATCCCGCCCCATCCCCCCATCCACTGAAAACAGGGAAGGAAGGAAGAAAAGGGGGAAGGGGAGATCACCGAGAGCACTTCGCAGCTCCCGATAAGACAAACGCCAGCTGTGCCGACCCAATGAACACCAAAGGTGTTTTACTTCACGCCATGGCAGATGCTCCACACCAATTACCAGGCAGAGTGTTCTTCAGGTTTTAAATGCATAAACGCATATATGTTTGCTATACATTTTTTACTAATTTATGTTGTGATGGAATTATTATTGTTTATCCTGTATGGTACTTACCTTGCCTTCCACGACCTTGGAGGGTCAGTAAACAATTATTTCTGTACAACCTACAATTGCTTTGCTCCAATTACCATAAACACATATATGTTTGCCATTCAATGAATGTTGTGATGTAATGTATCTGTTTATGATGTATGCCACTTGCCTTGCTTTCCAGGATCTTGGAGGGCTAATAAACGATTATTTTTATACAACGCACATTCTCATATACAAAGAGAATATTTATTAAATTCTTATGCACTGGTATAGAACCCCTACCTTGCTCCATGCTATTAAACCATCAATCCCAGCCACCTGCTGGAGATGTCGGGAAGGGATAAGTTCTCTCATCCACATTTTCTGGTCCTGTCCATGGATACAGAATTATTGGAATATGGTACAGGAGGTGTTGGAATGGCTCCTAGATACAAACCTCCCACTGGGCCCCTTGCAGTACTTACTGGGCCTCCCATTTAAAAGCATCCCTAAATGTTCCAAAACTTTAGCTACCCACATACTAACAGCAGCTAGACGGTTAATTCCAAGACTTTGGAAATCCAAAGAAACACCTACACAATCCCAGCTGCTCTCCACTGTGACAGAGTTGAGGGCCATGGAATATATGACAGCTCTAAACTAAGACACGATGACCCACTTCCATAAAACATGGAAGGCCTGGAACGACTCTGCCTTTAGCCACCCTCAAATGCCCACTTCTCCCATTACATTAATCTTTAATGATTTCTAATAATTGATTCACTTAGCAGGTCACTTACTGTTTGTACCCTTGGTTTTCATCCCCCTTTTTTCTTTTTTTTTCTCTTTTTCCCTAGTTTGGTTTATCCTTCCTTTGAATGTAAAGTAAGATAATGCTCTACAGGTTGTGCTTAGTTACTACGGCTCCTTTTTTCAATCGATAGCCTCACTTATGATTGCTACTTGAGATGCTTAACAAAATGTGAAGTGCACATATGCTCGAATGTCACCCATCTGTTGTGTAATATTTCATATACATATACACATAGGTATTTACTGTATTTACAAGCTGCATTACATATCAAAGGCCCACAGTTGCTTGCATGGGGGTTGTGGAATGTAGATGCTAATTAGCCTTGAGGGGGTTCATTGTGGCTTGTTTATCTGGTAAACATTAATGTGAGGTTAGGAGAAACCCCCCCCCCCCCCCAGTGTGAGACAAAAACTTAAATGGACATTCAAGCTAGCAGTGTCTGCCGGCCAGTTCACTTTTCTCTCCATGAGCATGAGGGCACAGTTGGAATGGGACTCTGAATATATAATATTTACTCTGTTGGATTTTGATCATCTGGTGCAAGTATTATGAAATATGCCTGTCTGAAGTCAAATAAATGTTACTCTCTCTGGAAGGACTGGGTGCTGCGGAAAATTAATCATCATAATAATAACCAAATAATAACATTGGTTCATCCATCATTCATCCACTACTACATCACTACATTGGTGCCGTGCAAGTGACCAGAAGTGCATTTCGGACTTAGTGACAGAAGTCGGTGGTGACAACAATCCTGTAAGCTTTACGTGAAGACCAGTGAACGTGCCGTGGTTACATCACTACATCATCACCTACTTACTACCTACTTGGTTACAATAATAAACCAATAATAATACTACTAATTAAAAGGCGTCGTGGGTCAGGAAGGTCTCTCTCATTGTAAATAAACTGAAGTCTGTCCGTATAAAGTATTATGAACGTGGTCTACTAGTTTTAGGTTGTCTCATTTATAATATATAAGTCTCAGGGTAAGGTTGACACGGGAGTACGAGTACCTCTCTTTTCACTTGACCGGCCGTCTGTGACGATCGAACTTACAGGTAAATTCAAAAACAGAGTGTGACCCCCCCCCCCCCCCAAAG
>BLSH010413350.1:173228-184727 GCA_018402905.1 Glandirana rugosa | reverse complement strand
ACCTGGATACCATTCTCTCAGTTAAAACAGCAATATGACCACCTGAAAATTGAGTATGACAAGATCAGAGTAGAACGTGACACATTATTGGAAAAATTCAGGAGATTACAGAATACTGGAGGAATAGAGACAGCAGATGTACATTCTCCAGATCTGTTTTTATAATGCAAATTACACCCCTATAGCAATGGGGTGAGTTGGATGGGAACTTCTAAAATAAAGTGTTATCTTCACAAACAGTTGAAGAGGTCAAGGAGTGTCATAAATGTGGACAGAAGGTGGGGGGTCCTTCAAATCTGTCTTTGAAGTTACACTTCTCTGTAGCAGTGGGGGTCATTTAGAAGATAACTGTGAGCATGTAAATAGTACTTTGTTTTAACTTCAAACAATGTTTAAGGACTTTGCTAATGAATTTTGTCGAGAGATTTTGTCTTTCAGATATTGCTGGTGAGACTCGTTTGCATGTGAATAGCGGAAGCTGACATTGCTGACCAGTGGGGAGGAAATCTGAATAGACAATTTACAAGGAATTATAAAGAATTCATGGACTCTTTCAATATTCATCAAACGATGGACCTTTTTTTTTTTTTCTTCAAACACCCTAATTTTCTTTTTTTTTTGTTTTTTTTTCTTTTCAATGGACTTTTTTTTTGCCCTAATTTTTTCTCTTTCCCTGATCTGTTTTATCTGTATTTTAAAACCAGAGAGAAACATTTAAACCTAAACTTATTTTCATAACATCTGTACATATTACATAAGGCATATTGATATCAATATATTCGACGTCTAAGGTAAAATGCTGCACAATGGCTTGGCATAAATTTTTTTTTAACTGGGTGTCTGAGAATTTGTACACTTAGACTGGGTAGAATAATTTAAGTTTAGGATATAGTACATTGGGTGGTTTTCCCTAAATTTATAAGAGGGGTGAGTGAAATTTATCACTCTAACCATGATTTGAATTTTGTTGAATCAGTTGTTAATAATATGCTGAAGGCTATGACATATAAGGATGTGAATGACTATACCTTTCTTGGCAAACATACTGGCAAGATTTTCCAGTGCTGCTTTGTCTGGACAAATGATCTAAGAAGCACTGTCAAGCTGATACTATCTAAACCATCTGATGCTCCCATTTAGTGGACTGAAAGATTCAAGTAACTGCTCTATTGAAGGCAATATGGGGTCGGCCTACAGCAAGTTGCAAATTGTGGCTGGCAGAAGTTTCATGTTGGACTGGTGATGAAGATTACTAAAACTGAACAATTAATCTTTAAAAATGAAACCCTTGAGCCTGGAGATAAGCAAATCCTGGACTTTTGTGGATTGGAGCTCCTAGACTAGAGCATACTTCCAAACTTTACTTTCAGTGAAAGGGTGAGAGATGTCATAACATCAAACCGGAGAATGGACTGTGACGTCAGCTTGTCTTTGCCCAATATTCAAGATCTCAATGTGACATACTGAAGAAGCTACAAACTTTGACAGCTATACGGGTCACAAATGTTTACCAAATCCTTTCCCAGTCATGGCCTAAAGCTATATTATCTAATAACTGTTTCATGGGGTTATTTTAGAGGCTGGTGAAGAGAGATGTAACCAGTTTTCAATTACATATTTTATATGAGCCATTGTAAAGCATTCAGTACCTCAAATTGTAATGATATGTTTGTTGTTTACTGTTGGCATTATGGGTCAGTTCTAAGAATTAGAACAGACCCAAGTGGGGGAATGTTGTGTAATATTTCATATACATATACACATAGGTATTTACTGTATTTACAAGCTGCATTACATATCAAAGGCCCACAGTTGCTTGCATTGGGGTTGTGGAATGTAGATGCTAATTAGCCTTGAGGGGGTTCATTGTGGCTTGTTTATCTGGTAAACACTAATGTGAGGTTAGGAGAAACCCCCCCCCCAGTGTGAGACAAACACTTAAATGGACATTCAAGCTAGCAGTGTTTGCCGGCCAGTTCACTTTTCTCTCCATGAGCATGAGGGCACAGTTGGAATGGGACTCTGAATATATAATATTTACTCTGTTGGATTTTGATCATCTGGTGCAAGTATTATGAAATCTGCCTGTCTGAAGTCAAATAAATGTTACTCTCTCTGGAAGGACTGGGTGCTGCGGAAAATTAATCATCATAATAATAACCAAATAATAACATTTGTTCATCCATCATTCATCCACTACTACATCACTACACCATCAGGACCGAGCAACTTGAGGTTGAGCCTCCAAGTCTTTATAAATATTATGTCATTTGAAATGCATAACTTGTAACTGTTGCAATATTGAAATAAAAAATGTTGATAACAAAAACAATGGGGCTGGTCAGAGAACAGCACAACCAGGCGCTAAGGTGGAGTAACCCTTAGCACATCTTCTGATATCGCACAGATCATTTCTTGTCATGTGCTACCACAATATAGACGGCCAGAAATCAAGAAAAGAAGGAACCATAAAAAGAGTAGGAGGTGGAGAGCAAGGGAAAAGAGAATAGATGGTTTCAGAGAACGGGGCCTAAGAAGGCGTCCCCAGAGAGGCCAACATACCAGGGTATAAGGGGGTATTGGTGTAAATAGCCCAAGGTTCCCAGATGGATTCAAAGGCCCACACTCTATCTTGGAGAAAGCTGACTATTTTCTCCTGGACCATAATTCAAGATACTGCTGTGAAAGAAGCTGAAGCCTTTTTACAGGATTTAGCTATGGTGATCTTGGTCCCTAGCAAAATGAAAAATACACATTTTTGAGCATTTTCAGGAAGCTTGTCCACTCTGTGATTCAAGAGTGCTGTTTCAAGATTTTGAGGTACCAGTACGCCCGTAACCTTGCAGAGCAAGAGGAATACCTTGTTCCAAAGAGTTTATATGCGGGGACAAGACCACCATATGTGAAGCAGAGAGCCTAGGTGATTGCAGCCCCTGAAACATAGCGGCAAGGCATCTGGGTACATATTGGCTAAGAGAGTAGGAATACTGTACCACCGGGTGAGGATTTCAATGTTAGCCTCAATCAGGGAGATATTCAGAATACCTTTGAAGGAGCTTTGGAACCAAAAGTTCCAGGACTCCGGGTTTAGCTCAAACCCTAGATCTTTTTCCCAGGCTAGTGCGTATGCAGGTTTAGTTCTTGCGTCTGTGGAGTAGATGATGGAGATTCCATCCCTCTGATCCATGAGAGAGTTACACCAGGCTTCATAGTTCGTAATTTTGGGGGGGTCAGGTTTATTGAGCCATATAGAGTGTAGGTAGTGTAGTATCTGGGATAGTTGAAAGCGTTTACTAACATAGTGTCCGATGGAGTGTGGGCCTAGGGCAGAAAAGAAATGTCCTATTCTGAACAGGCCCTTATTGAGCCACCATCTAAAGGCTATAATATTCATCCCTGGAGGAAAATCTGGGTTATGGAATAGATGTCTCAGGGGACGTAGTTCCGAGACCAATGAGGGATGTTTGTGAAGTCAGTCACAGAGTGCCAGGGAGTGGGATAATATCGGAGACAGAACTGGTGATCTGAGTTTGGAGGGGGACCATAGTAAGAAATCTATTGTATGATGCGGAGTAGCTTGTCTTTCCATGTTTAGCCAGTCAGATTTTGGACCCCGTGAGTATGCTATGGAAATCTGCAGTAATTGTGCCGCTTGATAGTACCACCAAACGTTTGGAAGGGAGAGACCACCTTATGATTTGTGTCTGAAAAGGATATGCTTGGAGCATCTTCTGCCCTTGGACCCCCAGATAAATTTCAGAATCTTAAATTGAAGGTGTGTTAGTTGTGTCCTCTGGCTTGCTATGGGAAGGGATCTAAAGATATAAGAGGCGAGATAATATGTCATCTTGACCGCATTAACTCGGCCTATCTAGGAGAGATCGTGTTTATCCCATGTTAGCAGGTCGCTTGTTAATTTTTGAAACATAGCTGGGAAGTGAAACCCTCTCATTGGATCTGTCAAGGGACAAGTCAAATGCAAGGTTTATGTCTCTCCCGAAAATAATCACTTCCTCTAGTAGGGGTTTGAGGACGGTGAGCATGGTAGAGAAAAATTTTGCCTGACCTTTGTTTGGGGCATTGTAGGATATAAAAGAATATATAGTTTCCTCCATGGAACCTTTCACCAGTATGTATCTTCCTGACGGGTCTCTGTGAATGTCAGTATGTGAGAATTTAGTATTTTTGGAGAAGCAAACCGCCACCCCTTTTGTCTTGGAGACTGCGTTGGATAAGTAGAATTGGGGATAGTGACTATGCAAGAATGACGGGTTATATGAAGAAGGGAAATGGGTTTCTTGCAGTAGTAGGACTTCAATCTTTTGGGAGTGATAGTGTTTGAATAATTTTCGCCTTTTAATCGGTGAGTTCATGCCCTGGACATTATGAGTTGCTACACTCAAGGGGATAGGAGTATCTACCTTAGAATACATGGATCAGAGGGGAGGAGAAATACACCATCAAAACAGTATTTTACCCTGGTGGGTGGAGAAGGAGGGTGGAAAGATCCCCTTATCTCATTCTGGATTATGTTGCTGGTATAGTAGGGGTTCCAGTGACGCCTTCCAGGAGGTCCAAAGGGAGAAGAAAAGGACAGTAAAAAGAGACAAGGAGAGAAGACCGTTATTATAGTAAGATATGGTAAAAAAAATGCAACTAAGCAAATACAGTAGTAGTACAACCCCTAACCCCAGAGTGCCAGGAAGGGCTCCGGACCCTCTTGGCACAAATTGTCCCCTAGAAGACACCCCCTGCTGAGGAGGGTGTGGTATTGCCCCAGACTGGTGGAGTATAAGCACTCTAAGACAAGACAATAGGAGGCACAAAGCATCCGCTCCGACCAACCCACCAGATGGGTGCTAATGAGTACAACCGACACTGAAAGTAATTTTCAAACAGTAGTGTTCCTGAAAGCAAGAGAGGGAAGGGGTGATGAAAGCCCATAATCTGTAGGAAGAGATTGGGGAGGGGAGTCTGCGGGCTTCTACCCCATTCAAAGTCGGAGGGCAAGAGACATCTTGTAGGTTTCATTTAGAGGCGGAGGCTCAGATGAGTTAGGTTATGATCTCGAAAATCACCTCTCAGTTGTCTCCCCCTCAATCCCCTAGTGGTGAGGAGACTTTCAGCTTCAGTGTAGGTAAAACAGAACAGATATAAACTATGTCAGAAAGCTGCTGAAATTAAACCTTAAAGAGAACTATGGGACATAGTTCCCAGCCCATAAGGAGGAGGAATAGTATACTCCGGCTTGGAGGAAAGTGAAGGCTAGAAACAGTCTAAATAGGTTGTAGAGTTGAGCGAACTCGGACTGTAAAGTTCAAAAAAAGTTTGGGTTCGAGTTTGGGGTTCTGGTATTTGATTCCACGTGTTGAATAGCTACCAAGGGCAGCCAATCAACAAGTGTTTCACTGGTTTGCCCTTAGAAGCCATCACAGCCATGCCTACTAATGGCATGGCTGTGATTGGCCAGTGCATCATGCGACCCAGCCTCTATATGGGGCTGGAGTCACCGTGCTGCATGTCATATGCTCTCAGGCTAGTTTAGGGAGAGGATGCTGCTGGCTCTGTGAGGGGCAGATTGCAGATATTATATAACATCTCATCATGCATTACTGAACGATCTGATTGTGGACTAGGTAGAGATTACTAGTACTGCTGCTTTGAGGGACAGATTGCAGACCTCATCCTGCTGCACAGAATGATCTGATTGGACTAGGTAAAGTCTACTGCTTAGAGGGACAGATTATTGTTCTAAAATAATTTCCAAGTCCTATAGGGAAAGGTTCCAGCTGTTGCTTTAAGGGACAGATTATTGTTCTAAAATCATCTCCAAGTTCTATAGGGAAAGGTTCCAGCTGTTGCTTTAAGGGACAGAATATTGCTCTAAAATCATCTCCAAGTTCTATAGGGAAAGGTTCCAGCTGTTGCTTTAAGGGACAGATTATTGTTCTAAAATCATCTCCAAGTTCTATAGGGAAAGGTTCCAGCTGTTGCTTTAAGGGACAGAATATTGTTCTAAAATCATTTCCAAGTTCCATAGGGAAAGGTTCCAGCTGTTGCTTTAAGGGACAGAATAGTGTTCTAAAATCATCTCCAAGTTATATATGGAAAGGTTCCAGCTGTTGCTTTAAGGGACAGAATATTGTTCTAAAATCATCTACAAGTTCTATAGGGAAAGGTTCCAGCTGTTGCTTTAAGGGACCGAATATTTTTCTAAAATCATTTCCAAGTTCTATAGGGAAAGGTTCCAGCTGGTGCTTTAAGGGACAGAATATTGTTCTAAAATCATCTCCAAGTTCTATAGGGAAAGCTTCCAGCTGTTGCTTTAAGGGACAGAATATTGTTCTAAAATCATCTCCAAGTTCTATAGGGAAAGCTTCCAGCTGTTGCTTTAAGGGACAGAATATTGTTCTAAAATCATTTCCAAGTTGTATAGGGAAAGGTTCCAGCTGTTGCTTTAAGGGACAGAATATTGTTCTAAAATCATTTCCAAGTTCTATAGGGAAAGGTTCCAGCTGTTGCTTTAAGGGACAGAATATTGTTCTGAAATCATCTCCAAGTTCTATAGGGAAAGTGTCTTCCAGCCGTTGCTTAGAGGGACAGATTATTGTTCTAAAATCATCTCCTAGTTCTATAGGGAGAGGTTCCAGCTGTTGCTTAAAGGGACAGATTATTGTTTCTTGCGCAAAATTAAAAAGTGCATCTACATTGCTGATTTAAAAAAAAAATTCTAAAAACTACATCTGCCGACAGTGGTGCATTTCTTGCACAAAAATAAAAAAAAAATGTCTACATTGCTGGTTTAAAAAAAAAAAAAATATTTTAAAAACTACTTTTGTGGCCAGCGGTACATTTCGTGCACAAAAATAAAAAAATGTCTACATTGCTGGTTTAAAAAAAAATTCTAAAACTTACATTTGTGGCCAGTGGTGCATTTCTTGCACAAAAATAAAAAAAAGTCTACATTGCTAGTTTAAAAAAAAAATATTCTAAAAACTACATTTGCGGCCAGGGGCGCATTTCTTGCACAAAAATAAAAAAAAAGTCTACATTGCTGGTTTAAAAAAAAAATTCCAAGAAATACATTTGCGGCCAGCGGTGCATTTCTTACACAAATATAAAAAAAACAGTGTTGGCTACCTTCTCCTCCTCCACCACCACTTCCACCGCCTCCTCAACCTCCAACTCCACATCCACCTCCATTATTTTTTTATGTGATTTTAGCTTAAAAATTATTTTAAGTTGTTTCCCTATCCCCATTTCTTTGTAGGGCACTTGTCTGACTCTTACCCCCATTTTCTTCCTTTTGCAGACCTCTAGGACTTGCCAGGACTTTGTTACAGCCATTTTTGTGCCTAAAAGTTCGCATCCCCATTGATTTCAAAGGGGTACGGGGTCCGGGATAAAGTTTGGGTCAAGTTCGGTCCCGAACCCGGACTTTTTCCCAAAGTTCGGCTGAACCTGCAGAACCCGAACTTCCAGAGGTTCGATCAACTCTAAACAGGTGTTAATAAAAGATCAGAACAATAAACTTTGCCAGGTATGACCTGGCTCATGGAGATCCTCAGGTGAGGAGAGATTTCCCTTTGTGTAAGACGAACCAAAGTCTCAAGTGTAGAACAGAGTCCCAGATCCAGGACACTTATGGAGGGTTGGCTTCCCTGGACCTCTTTGTTTGGTGTTTCTGCCACAGTGGGGCAATAAGGCTGAGTGAAGGAGGCCTTTTGGTAGAGCTGGTACTTCTGGGAGTGGAGGAGACAGACGGCTCTTGAGAGATCAGCCCCAGCTGTAGGAGCAGGTGATCCACTTCAGCAAAGGACAAGAAGCCATAAGGCTTATTTTGGTAGGAAAAGGTAAGGCGAAATGGGAAGGCCCATTTGTAGGTAATTGATTTCTGGGATAAGACTTGGAGCAAAGGCTTTAGGGATCTTCTCTTCTGTATAGTGTAGGGGGAGAGGTCAGCGAAGATTTCAATGGGGTGATCTTGGATTGAAAAAGTCTCCCAAATTGCGTACCCGGCACATTACTTCTTCTTTTTACCTTAAAGAAGTGTGGTTTAACCACAATGCCTCTGGGTAAGCCATCATGGTGTGGCGGTTGCAGGCCTCTGTGGGCCCGGTCTAATACCAGGCGGTGTTCGGGCAAGTCTGGGATCAGGTATTTAATAAATGAGCGTACAATTTTGTCCGTCTCCTTAAATGACTCCAGGAGCCCCCTTATTCTAAAATTATATCTGCGGGATCTATTCTCGAGATTGTCAATTTTAGAAATAGTAGCTGCCAGTTGTTTATGCAGGTCCTGTATTCAGGCAATATTCTGGTTGGCCCTTGCTATAGTCTGGTCAGTTTTGGCTTCTATGGACTCAATTCTGGCTCCTAGTTGGTGTAGGTCAGCCTGAATTGTGGAAGTGATCTAGGGTGCATTCAGAGCTAGACCTCTGGTGAGCATCTTGGAGAACGTCTCCATTAGAGATGGGAAGTCCTGTGGGGTGTTATTGCAGGCTTTGGTGGTGTCCCTGAGATTATTAGGCATAGTAGCCACATTCTCTATGGAGGTTAGGAGGATTTCCTCCATTGTTCTGTTGAGCAGTGATTCAGTGGAGGCTGGAGAAGCTGGGTTGGAGATCAGCGTATTCACTGTGGTGCCAGGGGGTTGACTGGGTTGCCCGGCCTGGTTGTCCTGATCCGTAATGGATTCCTCCTCCTCTGCTTCCTCATGGAAGGTAAAGGTAGGGCGCCATCTTAGGTGTGGGCGCTGTTGCAGGCCCGGAGCCTCGCTGACAGGAGAGATCCCTTTGCGTGGTTCCCGAAGCCATCCGAGGGTGGCACCGGACTCTACAGGCCTTCAGGAGAGAGGGATGCCAGCTGTAGTGCAGAGATTGTCCATACGGACGCTGTGGTGGGTGAAGACAGGCGGAGCGTTGCGGAGCTCGGGGATTAAGCGCCCATCCACGAGCGGCCACGCGTGCGCACTTACATGTAACATTTTCATAGACCTTTAGACCTTGTTGTTTGTTGGTCTTTTGCAAGATTTGAATACACTTGCCTTCCAGATTTCATGCGTAGCAAAAAGTATTATTCGTTTTAAGGGAACAAAGCCCATAGTTTGTTAAAATCCATCCAATTCATCCATCCGATTCATATAGTAGACTTGAATTGTAAAATTTACATTTTTTTTCAACATAATCAGGGTTTCAGTGTACATAAAAAGGCTTCAGTTACATTACCATTGGCTAAGGCAGCCCATAGAGGTCTCTTTTTTTGTTCTACCACAGGGTTAGCCAAAAATAAAATGACCCACTTCCCTTATCTACACATTCAATGTGGATGGGGGAATTCTTCCTGTTGCACCTTTGCATTATGACATTGGGGAGACTTACTCACCATCAGAATACACAGATCAATGCTACTTGATTGGCAAAAATCCAACAGGGCAGTATTAACTTGTATACAACCAACCTGTAGAACCAGCCTGCCCATACATGGATTGAAATTCAGCCAGTCCCTATGGAACCAGCCAAATTTCAATCCATGCACAGCCAGCTTAAGTGTAAGAGAAAAAGACAAGGCCCATTTGTCTTTAAAAGCAAAACTAGGATTTAAGTGATTGAGTTGTTTTGTCAATCTCCTGGGAATATTTTACACTCTACCATCTTTTCAGTCCATATCTGTATTTATCAACCTTTGCGCATTTAAATATTAATCAATGGAAATCATGCTGCTCTACACTTTTTTTATTTTTCACTTTAATTGTTAATATTTGCTACTGATGGAAGATGTCACAGTAAGAGCAACTGGAAATTCGAGCTCATCATTAACCTTTAGATCAGGTAAACAAGCATGATCCACCTCATAACCTTTCCTCTAACTGGCAGCACACATTAACATAGTAATTGTCGGTCTGCTTTGATGAAAGTAGGATTTTTAATTCACTGTACAGGCTTCTATGTCTGTCATTGTAACAGTTGTCATTGTGGCTTTTAGTTGAACTAATTCATATCAAATTGAAAATGAATTTATATCCCAAATGATTTTCCAGGGAAACTTTGTGAATTTGTAAAATGGTATTTTAAGATAACAATTATTTTTTAAGTAAGCATTATTACTTTAGTGCTTATTTGTAGGGTTGTGGGCTGTCGCAAGCAATTGGGGTTTTTAGAATACTGGGGGGTTTATTTACTAAAGGCAAATCCACTTTGCACTACACATGGAAGTGCAGTCGCTGTAGATCCAAGGGGGAAATTAAAAAACAGCATTCTTGCTTGTACATGATTGGATGATAAAATTAGCAGAGCTTCCCCTGATTTCAGATCTTTCCCTCAGATTTACAGTGACTGCACTTGCGGAGCACTTGTAGTGCAGAGTGGATTTGCCTTTAGTAAGTCAACCCCCGGGTTTCTGTCAACAAGGAGAGGTTAAGCATTACAAGGTCTGGTGCTCTCTAGCTATAATTTAATGACAATAAGAAGCCCTTTTTAGATTGGCATAGCACTTGGTATTCTTTATTCATTGCAAGGCATATTTTTTATTTTGACTGGAATGCATTTTAAAGATAATGAGTCACTTCACAGTTTAGACGTGTGCAGTATATCACACTAACATGAAATTAAATGATGTGCTACAGTATTGGCTATTGTTTTGAAGGTTCATTACTGAACTTTAAAGAGGAACTTCACTTTTGTTGAGAAACATAAAATCTCCTCTGCGTGATCTTTGCACATTGTAAGGATTTTAACAAATTTTGTTTCAGCTTCCTACCTTTTTCTGCTCTGCGGTAAAGCTGTTTGTTTCATTTTGTGTATGTTGATACTAATTCTTACTGGGAGTGACTAATTCACTCTAATCAGCTGGTGCCCTTTCAAGGATCTGATTAGAAGAGATGCAGTTACATAGTTAGTCTGGCTGAAAAAAGACACAAGTCCATCTAGTTCAACCAATAAATGGGAAAAAATATACAATCCTATATACACAATTCTATACCCACACTGTAAAAAATATTGTGCTGGGCCTACTAAAAAAATTGAGGCAACTATTTGCATTAGCTTTTTAACCACTTGACAACTGGGCACTTAAACCCCCTTAACAACCAGACCAATTTTCAGCTTTCAGCGCTCTCACACTTTGAATGACAATTACTCAGTCATGCAACAACACCCATATCTTAACACATATATCCTAACATATAAAAAAGGGTAAATAACCAACTTGATCTACCTGAACACAGAAAAAAGTCGGTCTGATTGATACATTGACGTAGAGAAGATTAGTCTAGGAACTTTCCCGTGGTCGACTAATCTCACTTAATCAGTGAGGGTCATTCTTAATCATAGTTGTATGTGTTTTACTTTGTTTGTCGAAATGGCGTCTCGTCTTTTTCCATCCTTCGACTTTGTTTTAAACAATTTTAGGAATGTTACACGTTTCTAGTGCGTCTCCTCTAAAATACAAAGAGTTGTTTTCACTTCAAGGAGAAATTTCAAGTCATTACTTGGAAGTTTTG
>BLSH010413350.1:124224-139921 GCA_018402905.1 Glandirana rugosa | reverse complement strand
GTGTATAAGAGTGCAGAACAGTGATATGGGTACTTCCGGCTTATTTATACTTTTTTGACACAGTTTGAAGATGATTTTAGAACAGTTCTATGGCCTCTAATGTTAATTAATACTTTTCAGACCCATTTTGAAGATGATTTCCATTTTTGCATTTTTTATGTTTTTATTTTTTTAAAAATATTTAAAGTTATTTCCCTGTCCCCATTTCTTTGTAGGTCACTTGTCCCACCCTTACCCACATTTCCTTCCTTTTGCAGACCTCTAGGACCTTCCAGGACTATTTTACAGCACTTTTTGTACCTAAAAGTCCGGGTCTCCATTGATTTCAATGGGGTTCGGGGTCCGGGACAAAGTTCGGGTTCTGTCCGGACCCGAACCCGGACTTTGACCCGAAGTTCGGCCGAACCAGCAGAACCCGGACTTCTAGAAGTTCGCTCAACTCTAATCAGCAGTGTCCTGTGGGTCCCAGTCAGCTTCAGTGCTGAAATCACCAGCTGTCATTGACAGTTACAGTTTAATACTAAGCCCAGGAGCTACAAGGGGGTGCTGATAAGTATTGAGCCTTACCCAGAAAAAATTGAACTAGGAAGCTGTAACTGCCACACTATTCTACATATTCCACCAGGAAGTCAATGCACTTGCGACATCTGTCCTGCAGCTTCGTAGCCTCCTTGACGGTATTCCGAGTGTGGCTCGGGCTATGTTTTCACTGCAAATAGCAGTAACCCCTAGCCACACTCGGGATTGCATCGCTGAATCCAGACAGTTTTACTTACTTTGTCCCCTGTATCCAGCGATGTCCCCCCGCTGTGTCTACGGCCTGTGTCCTCCGCCCGATGCCTGTGTGATGCTGCACTCCGTTCCCTGCGAGCGTTGCATCACATAGCGGTGGAGCCTGGTGGAAAATTTAAAAAGTGAAATGCACGGTTAACATACAGTACACTGTAATCTGTAAGATTACATTACTGTATCAAATCATTTCACATCTCTTTTGTCCCTAGTGCTTTGTCCAGTGCCCTGCATGCACTTTTATATTATATATGCCATTATTTCTGCCTGGAAACTTCCATGGCATAAAAAAGCGCCTCTTTACGTCAAAAGCGGTTTTGGATCAGCTAGAAAACACTGATAAATTAAATAAAAGTAAATAAGAATCATTTGCAGAATTGAGTGATACTGATTTTTGGGGAAATTTATCATCAGACACTGAAAGTGACGAAAACGACAATTCTGCAACTGAGCAAATTTCAGTGTTTTTGACTAGATTACATCATTGAATAAATTGTATTATTATTATATTATTATTTTTGATAATTATTTATAGTTTTTTATTAAATTATAATTTTTTTCATATATATTATACTTTATGATTTCATTATTTCAAATTTTATCATACCAGGGATGTCTACTAGACTCTTGTCTTAAGTGAGTTATCCCTAAGAATTACAGGCCTACAATATAAAATGCCAAATTTTTATGCGAAAAAAAGTACCGCTTTGAGACGCAAAAATCTGACATAATCATACCGACAGGGAGGTTAAGTCCCTGCAAAAATACATTTCCAACTGCTGGTGAACCACTCATTTGCAGCATTAGTTGCCTCCGGAAGACTCCCAAATCATTGTACCTTTAGGTGTTTTTTGAGATTGGAGAACAGATGATAGTCAGAATGAGCCAGGTCAGGTGGATGGGGCATCACTTGAAAGCCTAAGGCGGTCGGTTTTGCCATTGTTTCACCTGCAGTGTGTGACAAGGCGTTGTCATGCAACAGGATGACACCTTTGGAGAGCTTTCCTCTACATTTTTCCTTGATATTTTGCCTCAACTTTGTCAATAAAGCACAGTAATATGTTGCATTGATAGTTGAACCCTTTGGAAGGTAGTCCACCAGCAGAACTCCCTTCTTATCCCAAAAAACTATTGCCATTTGCTTCTGCACTGACCTTTGCACACGGCCTGGGGTAACCACTGTGCCTCCATTCATTAGACTGTTCCTTTGTCTCAGGATCATAACAGTAGATCCATGTCTCATCACCAGTTACCAGTTTGTCCAGGAAATCTGACTCATTTCTTGCAAAATGTTCCAAAGCAGCCACCGATGTCTCCACACGTTTCCTCTTTTGTTTGGTTGTCAAAAGTTTTGGGATCCACTTTGCTGCAAGCTTTCTCCTTTCCAAGTCATTGTGGATAATGGCACCAACTCTCTCACTTGATATTCCCAGATATGTAGCAATAATTTTGGCTGATATTCGGTGGTCCTCCATGATCATGTCATTGATGGTTTTCACATTTGCAGGTACAGAGACAGAAACAGGGCTTCCGCTGGGTTTCCATTTTTAAAATTGACATCCCAATATGTAACTGCATATGAAGGGCCACTGTCACCCAAAGTTTGTGACATTTCATCATGGATCTGCTTCGCACCTTTCCCTTGGAGAAACAGGAACTTGATTATGGCCCTACGCTGAATTTTTCTGGAGGTGCTGCATGTTCACTTTGGACCTAAAAAAGGAAGATAAGTTCAAATCATAGGTAGTTGATTTTTGCACCATTGAATATAGACAAATTTGCCAGTACACCTGCAATTTACAGCTTCCTAGCTCAATTTTTTTCTGGGTAAGGCTCAATACTTATCAGCACCCCCTCGTAAATCAGCTCTTTGGCTTTTGCTCCTGCTACAGTGTGCTCTGGCCGTGCTATGAGCCCTGGCACAAGGGAAATGTTTAACTACTGGGCCTCCGGGAGGTTTTACCCCCTCCATGACCAGACCATTTGCTATTTGGCACTGTGCTACTTTAGCTGGCAATTGCTCAGTCATGCAACACTGTATGCAAATACATTTTTTATACAAAAAGATCTTTCAGATTTTAGGTTGTATTTGATCAGAACTGGGTTTTTATTTTTTTTGCTATATAACCACTTTAAGACCAGGCTTTTTCTGGCACTTTTTGTTTACAAGTTTAAATCAGTATTTTTTGCTAGAAAATTACCTATAACTCCCAAACATTATACACTAGGGAATAAAATGGCAATCATTGCAATTTTTTATGTCACACAGTTTTTGCACAGCGGTTTTTCAAACACTATTTTTTTCGGGAAAATACACTTTAAAGAATAAAAAAAAAAAAACTCAATGTATACTCCAATTTTTTTGTAAAATGTGAAATATGATATTGTGCTGAGTAAATAGATATCTATCATGTCACACTTTAAAATTACTTGTTGAATGGTGACAAACTACGGTACTTAAAAATCTCCAAAGGCAATGCTTTAAACACCTTTGAAGGTTACCTATTTAGAGTTACAGAGGAAGTCTAGTGCTAGAATTGTTGCTCTTACTCTGATGTTCACAGCCATACCTCACATGTGTGGTGGGAACACTGTTTACATATGCGTTCGTAACTTACGTATGCATTCACTTCTGCATGCGAGCACAAAGGGATGGGGGTGCTTTAAATCTTTTTTTCCTATTTATTTTACTTTTTATTTTTTATTTTTACACTGTCCCTTTAATGTTTTTATCACTTTTATTCCTATTACAAGGAATGTAAACATCCCTTGTAATAGAAATAAGGATGACAGGTTCTCTTTATGGAGGGATCTGGGGTAAAAAAGACCCCAAATCTCTCCTTAACCTTTAAAAGCAAAAGATCAAAAAAAGTTTTTCATCTTTTGCTTTCAAAAATAAAATTGTTTACTTCCACCCTGGACTATAAGTGACGTCATGACATTGCTTCGGTCTTAAGTCGCTACGGTCCTCCAAGGTCATACTACACTTTGATCACCTCTGGGCTCCCCCCACCCCAAAACACCTTGTCTTCATGTTGATGGGGATAAGGGCCTCTTCCCGACAACCCTGGGCTGTGGTTGTTGGGGTCTGTGAGCTTATCGGATCCCGCCCCCCCTGTGAATGGGTATAGAATACACCGTACCCCTACCTATGCACCAAAAAAGTATCAAAAAGTTATAACCACAAGAAACAGTTTTTGATAAGTAAAATAAAAAAAATAGTGTCCCTCGATGTATATCCATCATCAATCACGACGCCTGCCAGACTAAAAAAATAGAAAAAAAAAAAACAATCTCCCGCTGTCTACCCCCTCTGCACTTTGACAGTTCTTATATAGGCAATGGGCGGGACCACCTGCCTATGTCATGCGTTGGCACCACCCCCTTCTGATGTCATGTGACATCACGTGACGTACGATCGACTTGAACATCAGAACCATCTCTATTTGTGATGGGGTGCTCAGCCAATGATGCCATTATATGATTCCAGAGTCAGAAATTAGCCAGCACTCCAACATGCAGAGAAGTCAGAAAGCGGAAAGTTTTCTGAAATAACATAAAGAGAAGGCAGTCTGTGAAAAAAGAATGAAAATATTTATTTTCTGCAAGCATTTTTACACTATTTTGCAATTATGCAAAGCATACTTTGCTGTTTATTGTCCCAAATTAGCAACACATCATCTATATGATGATAAGTGATAATGTGGTTCAGATTCTCCATAATGTCTCATGAAAACAGTTGGTGCTCCCATCCCCCCAGGTACAGGTTAGCATAAGAGGGGGCACATTATGTCCCCATAGCTACACCCTGTACCTGGAGGTGGTGGAAGCCCTTAAACAAAAACACATTTCTTGTCAAAATTAACCTTAAAAGGTTCAACACAATTGTAATTTTGTGCTGTTTGGCCCCATTCTGACAGAAGACTTTCAATTACTTCTAACCCCTTGGTATGGGGAATAGAGTTATAAAGATATTCAATGCCAATGGAAACTAGCCATGCCTCTTGGAGAATATGTAATACCTCTATAATCTCTATAAGACCTTGAGAAAACTCCCCCAGTAAAACCTATGCACACATGAGTTCCTAAAGGGTTTACAAAAAGAGGCACTTGCAGTTCATTCCACCACTAGCTTTTCTACAAGACGTAAAAAAAAAAAACCATAGGAAAAAGGAGGGTTCAGTGTTCATTACTGGAGAGAGTGGTGAAAGAAAAATTCTGGAGTAGGGAAAACTTGAGGAGAGAAAGGAAAGGATGTAGTGGGAAAAGAAAGGAAAATGAGAAGGAAGAAAATGAAGGGAAATGGGGGAGAGGGGTCAGAGGGGAAGGAGAAAATGAGGGGTGGGAAGAAACCCCCTTCCTGCCCTCCTCCCGGAGGTCCATTAAGAAACTACCAGGTTCACTTCACCTTCAGGCATCTATGAAGTGAGACATGAGTGGAGAAGATGCAAAATGATCCAGCCAAGGCTGCTAGGTACTAACAAGTGGTTGTGAGTACCATTAAGAACCGCCATTAACTTTATAAGAGTTTTCTAAGCCCTCAATTTGATATACAGAGCCAAGATGGAGAAGATCAAGGGCCTTCTCTTGTCTATGGATGCTTAGAAGGCCTTTAATTGGATTGCTTGGGACTATATGTTACATAGTTACATAGTTAGTCAGGATGAAAAAAGGCCCAAGTCCATCTAGTTCAACCGATAAAAAAAGAAAAAAAAAAAAAAAAGAAATATATATATATATATATATATATATATATATATAATCATACAATCCCATATACACAACCATTCACCCACAGTTGATTCAGAACTGTGAAGGAGCTGACCAGTACCACCTCTGGATGGAGTCTATTCCACATTTTCACAGCTCTTACTGTGAAGAAACCTTTCCGTATTTGGACATAAAATATTTTTTCTCCTTGTCCTCTGTAATGACCGTAAAGCGAATAACTCAACACCAAGTTCACTATATGGACTACTTATGTATTTGTACATGTTGATCATATCCCCCTTCATCTCCTCTTCTAAAGAGAGAATAAATTAATTTCCTCTAATAGTTTCTCATAGCTCAACTCCTCCATGCCTCTTATCAGTTCGGTAACCCTTCTCTGCACTTTCTCCAGTTCCCGATATCATTTTTGATAACTGGTGCCCAAAACTGAACTGCATATTCCAAATGAGGTCTTACTAATGTTTTGTACAGGGGCAAAATGATTTCTCTCTCTCTGGAGTCCATACCTCTCCTAATACAAGAAAGGACTTTGCCTGCTTTGGAAACCACAGCTTGGCATTACATGCTATTATTAAGCTTATGCTTAGAGTTGAGCGAACTCCTGGATTTTCGGGTTCGGCGGGTCTGGCCGAACTTTTGGATTCGGTACCGAACGTTACCCGAACTTGACCCCGGACCCCGAACCCCATTGGAGTCAATGGGGACCTGAACTTTTCGGCACAAAAAATAGCTCTAAAAAAGTCCTGGCAAGTGCTAGAGGCCTGCAAAAGGAAGTAAAATGGGGGTGAGAGTAGGACAATTGCCCTACAAAAAAATGGGGATAGGGAAAATAACTTAAAATCAAATAATAAAAATAAAAATAAAAATGGGAAGGGGGGTGGATGTGGAGCAGGAGCCTAGAGGTTGACTAGGCCGTGACTATGGCAGTGTAGGTGGAAGTGGCGATGGTGGAGGAGGAGGAGGTAGCCAACACTTTTTGTTGTTTGTTTGTTTTTTTTTTCAAATTGGGGAAGCCACCAAAATATTGAGGCATATTCAAAAAAACAAGTATACCAATGGCTGTGTGAGGCTGGTCTAAATGTCTATTCTGCACAAGGTACAGACAAGTCTTGTGGGATCCATGCTTGGTTCATTTTAATAAAGGTTAGCTTGTCCACGTTGGCTGTGGACAGGCGGCTGTGCTTGTCTGTGATAACGCCCCCTGCCATGCTAAACACACGTTCAGACAATACACTGGCTGCAGGGAAGGCCAGCACCTCCAAGGCATAAAGGGCAAGCTCAGGCCATGTGCCCAATTTGGAGACCCAGAAGTTGAATGGGGCAGACCCATCAGTCAGTACGTGTAGGCGTGTGCACACATACTGTTCCACCATGTTGCTGAAATGCTGCTTCCTGATAAGACCTTGCCTATCAGCTAGTGGTGCTGTTTCTTGTGGCGGGCTGCTGACAAAGCTTTGCCACATTTTGGCCATGCTAACCCTGCCTTCTGAGGTGCTGGCGGTGGCACAGCTGTGTTGGCGGCCTCTTCCTCCTCCTCCCCTGCCTTCGCCTTGTGCTTCCACTGAGCCCCCGGTGTCATTTGGGAATGCCCTCAGCAGCGCCTCTACCAGTGTGCGCTTGTAGTCGCGCATCTTCCTCTCACGCTCCAGTGAGGGAATTAAGGACGGCACGTTATCCTTGTAATGGGGATCCAGCAGGGTGGCCACCCAGTAAACAGAACAAGTTACAATGTGGGCAACTCGGCCGTCGTTGGGCAGGCGCTGCAGCATGTAGTTGGCCATGTGTGCCAGGCTGCCCAGAGGCAAAGACAAGCTGTCCTCTGTGGGAGGTGTATCATCTGTGTCCTCCGTATCCCCCCAGCCATGCTCCAGTGATGGCCACGAGCTGCGTTGGGTGCCACCCTGCTGCGGTTCCTCCTCCTCATGATGATCTTCCTCGTCCTCCTCATCCTCCAGAACTGGGCCCTGGCGTGAATATTTTTGACCTGGCCTATGCTGGTGCAGGAATCCCCCCTCCGAGCCACTTGTGAATGGTTGGCCTGATAACTGTGGAAATGACCCCTCTTCCTCCTCCTCCTCCTCATCCTCCTGTGCCACATCCTCTTCCATCATGGCCTGAAGTGTTTTTTCAAGGAGACATAGAAGTGGGATAGTAATGATAAGAACAGCGTCATTGGCACTGACCATGTTGGTGGAGTACTCGTAACACCGCAATACAGTACACAGGTCTCGCATGGAGGCCCACTCGTTGGTGGTGAAGTGGTGGTGTTCCGCAGAGCGACTGACCCATGTGTGCTGCAGCTGAAAATCCACTATTGCCTGCTGCTGCTCGCACAGTCTCTCCAGCATGTGCAAGGTAGAGTTCCACCTTGTGGGCACATCGCATAGGAGGCGGTGAGCGGGAAAGCTGAAGTTCCGCTGCAGCGCAGACAGGCGAGCAGCAGCAGGGTGAGAACGCCGAAAGTGCGCACAGATGGCCTGCACTTTATGCAGCAGCTCCGACATATCCGGGTAGTTTTTTAGAAATTTCTGTACCACCAAATTCAGCACATGCGACAGGTAAGGTATGTGCGTCAAACCGGCTAGGCCCAGAGCCGCTACGAGATTTCACCCATTGTCGCACACCACCAGGCCAGGCTTGAGGCTCAGTGGCAACAACCACTCATTGGTCTGTTGTTTAGGTTTATCCCCTAAACATATCAGTTTTAAAAAGCCTGCTGTCGTTTCCCCCTGGATGTGCTGAAGTTGGTGGTGAAGGTGTTAGAGGAGGAGGAAGCGCAGTAGGAGGAGGAGGCAACAGGAGGCAAAGACAAATGCACTGCAATCCTGGGTGGCGGAAGGACATGCGCCAAATGACTAGCCGCCTCAGGCCCACCCACCACTACATTTGCCCAGTGTGCAGTTAGCGAGATATTACATCTCTGCCCGTGCTTACTGGTCCATGTATCAGTGGTTATGTGGACCTTGCCACAGATGGCGTTGCGCAGTGCACACTTGATCTCGTCCCCGACTTGTTTGTGCAGGGAAGGGATGGCTCGCCTGGAAAAGTAGTGGCGGCTGGGAACCACATACTGTGGGACAGCCACCGCCATCAGGTTTTTAAAACTGTCCGTGTCCACCAGATGGAATGACAGCATTTCAAAGGCCAGGAATTTGGAAATGCTGGCATTCAGGGCCAGGGATCATGGGTGGGTAGGGGGGGTACTTCCTCTTTCTCTCCAGTGTTTGGGAGATGGAGAGCTGTAAGCTTCCATGGGACCCTTTGGAAATGCTTGGGGACGGTGGCGGTGCTGTCACATGCTCTGTTTGCTGGTTGGCAGGTGACACTGTCACTGCAGAGGTGGAGGAAGAGGCAGCAGCAGAAGAGGAAGCAGGAGGAGACCGAAACCTTTCTTGGATTTTGAGGTAATTATTCCAATGCAGCTTGTGCCTTGAATTTAGATGCCTGATCATGCAGGTTGTGCTCAGGTTTAGAACATTTATGCCTCGGCTCAGGCTATCATTGCACAGCTTGCAAACCACTCGTGTCTTGTCGTCAGCACATTGTCTGAAGAACTGCCACGCGGGGGAACGCCTTTGAGCTGCCTTTGATGTGCTAGGTCCCTGGGTGTGGTGGGTAGTAGCAGGCCGACTGTCCAGGGGACGCCCGCTTTTGCAACCTGCTTCCTCTTTTGCTGTGCTGGTGCCTCTGTGCGACCACCATCTCTTCCACCAAACTGCACACGTCACTCGGATGACCCTCATTACATGTTAGGTCTAGGACCTCATCATCCTCCTCCACATCATCTTCCACCCACCCTTCACCACTGCCCTCCTTGTCAGTCTGCACACTGAGGAAAGCTGCAGCAGTTGGCACCTGTGTTTCGTCATCATCAGAGACGTGCTGCGCTGGTGTTTCCATGTCCTCATCCTGCAACAGTGGTTGGGCATCAGTGCACTCAATGTCTTCCACTTCTAGGGCAGGGCTATGTGGATGGTCCACGGAAAGCACACCAGGAGAGTCATCAAAAAGCATTAGAGTCTCTTGCATGGCTTGGGGCTCAGACAGCTTGGCTAATTTACAAGGGGCTGAGGTGAAAGACAGATGGCCATGGGGTTCAAGTGCCAACTCTGAGCTTTCATTAAGGGACCGGGAGGGAGACAATGTGAAGGAACTGGAGGCATTGTCAGTAGAGTTGAGCGAACCCGGACTGTAAAGTTCGGGTCCGTACCGAACTTTTGGGTGTCCGGGACCCGGACTTTTCAAAAAAAGTCCGGGTTCGGGTCCGGGGTTCTGGTATTTTATTCCACGTGTTGAAAAGCTGCCAAGGGCAGCCAATCAACAAGTGTTTCACTAGTTTTCCTTAGAAGCCATCACAGCCATGCCTACTAATGGCATGGCTGTGATTGGCAAGTGCACCATGTAACCCAGCCTCTATATGGGGCTGGAGTCACCGTGCTGCATGTCATATGCTCTCAGGATAGTTTATAGTTTAGAACAGTAATATGGCTCTATGCGCCTGCAATAGGCTTTTCCCACACACTGTGAAGATGATTTTAGAACAGTTATATGGCTCTATGCACCTGCAATAGGCTTTTCCCACACACTGCGAAGATGATTTTAGAACAGTAATATGGCTATATGCACCTGCAATAGGCTTTTCCCACACACTGTGAAGATGATTTTAGAACAGTAATATGGCTCTATGCGCCTGCAATAGGCTTTAGGTCTGGATACATGCTTGACCAGGCCATTACCCTTACCCTTTGCAAGTCTGTGGTCATCTTCAAGGTGTGTTTGGGGTCATTATCATGTTGGAATACTTCCCTGTGGTCTGGTCTCCGAAGGGAGGGGATCATGTTCTGCTTCAATATGTCACAGTACATGGTGGCATTCATGGTTCTCGCAATGAACTGTAGCTCCCCAGTGCCAGCAGCACTCATGCAGCCCCAGACCATGACACTCCCACCACCATGCTTGGCTGTAGGCAAGACACACTTGTCTTTGTACTCCTCATCTGGTTGCCGCCACACACGCTTGACACCATCTGAACCCAATAAGTTTATCTTGGTCTCATTGGATCACAGGACATTGTTCCTGTAATCCATGTCCTTAGTCTGCTTTTCTTCAGCAAACTGTTTGCGGGCTATCTTGTGCATCATCTTTAGAGGAGACTTCCTTCAGGGACGACAGCCATGGAGACTAACTTGATGCAGTTTGCGGCATATGGTCTTAGCACTGACAGGCTGACCCCCCACCCCTTCAACCTCTGCAGGAATGCTGGCAGCACTCATACGTCTATTTCCCAAAGGCAACCTCTGAATATGATGCTGAGCATGTGCACTCAACTCCTTTGGTCGACCATGGCGAGGCCTCTTCTAAGTGGAACCTGTCCTGTAAAGCCACTGTATAGTCTTGGCCATCATGCTGCAGCTCAGTTTCATGGTCTTGGCAATCTTTTTATAGCCTAGGCCAGGGATAAGCAATTAGCGGACCTCCAGCTGCTGCAAAACTACAAATCCCATCATGCCTCTGCCTCTGGGTGTCATGCTTATGGCTGTCAGAGCCTTGCTATGCCTCATGAGACTTGTAGTTCTGAAACATCTGGAGGTCCACTAACTGCATATCCCTGGCCTAGGCCATCTATATGTAGAGCAACAATTCTTTTTCTCAGATCCTCAGAGAGTTCTTTGCCATGAGGTGCCATGTTGAACTTCCAGTGACCAGTATGAGAGAGTGAGAGCCATAACACCAAATTTAACACACCTGCTCCCCATTTACACCTGAAACCTTGTAACACTAATGAGTCACATGACACCGGGGAAGGAAAATGGCTAATTGGGCCCAATTTGGACATTTTCAATTAGGGGTGTACTCACTTTTGTTGTCAGCAGTTTAGACATTAATGGCTGTGTTTTGAGTTGTTTTGAGGGGACAACAAATGCACACTGTTATACAAGCTGTACACTCAGTACTGTACATTGTAACAAAGTGTAATTTCTTCAGTGTTGTCACATAAAAAGATATAATAAAATATTTACAAAAATGTGAGGGGTGTACTTACTTTTGTGAGATACTGAATAAATATATATATATATATATATATATATATATATATATATATATATATTATGACAGTATGCGAGGAGAGGTGATAGATGAACTCTATGTGTTACCTCGCATACATTCACTTGGATTGAACTAAAGCGGAGTCTGGCCCGGGTTTTCCCAGCCACCTTGGCAGCGCTGGTTCCAGACCGGATTTTGTGGTCCCCTCTCAGGGGTTGTTTAATTTCAATGGTTTTTATTGTAGTTTCAAAATGATACATAACAGCACCAGTTATCAATTACAAGATACAGGAATGCATAGAAACATACCAGTACAACCGTATTGTTGACATTTGGGGGTGTAAAGGACGTGATCCTTAAATGATACTGTATCTAGACAGGTTAAATGAACATTAAGTATCATATAAATGTATTATAGCAAAACATTTCAATTGCGTAAATTCAATAAACACAGAACTTTGGGGAGGGAAGTTATGTTTAACATGAACTGTTTAATTTCCCTAGGAGGGAATTCGTTTTGATCCTTCTCATTGAGAAAAGATGTGGAAAGCGCTGCTTTCCCTTTCCGGGGGCCTCCCCGTCCACCCCTATGGGGTCAAATCTGTGGAAGGGGTGGGCTTACCTAGCCCGGGGAACAGTGTAGGTATAGATTTAAAGCTAGGGATATTCCAAATCATCTCTCAAGAGAGGAGGGAGCCCCCGAAGTGGGGTTCCTTGAGCTCTCTAATTGGGGTTTTCTGAAGCCTCCCCTTTGAGATTCTCAGTTTAGGGGTAAAGGCCATGGTCTAGCCGGTAAGGGCTATAAACATTCTTAAACAAACTAAAATTAAGAAAGGGTTAGATGAGAGAGGCGAGAGTAAGAGAAGGGAGAAAGGAAGGGTCAAGAGAGGGGAAAGAAAGGTGTTGAAGGAGGTCAGATATAAAAATATAAAAATATAAAAATGAATCCTCGGGTGTCAAGAGTAATCTGAGAGGTGACCTGGGTATAGTGGTACCTTTGTGTAGATAGCCCAAGGTTCCCAGATCGCTCTGAACCTGTCTTCTCTGTCGAGCAATTTAGCTACTAAGAGCTCCTGGGTCATGATCCAAGAAATTTTTTTCCGAACGTCGTGTATGGAGACTTTGGGTTTTTTCCAGGCTTTTGCTAGGGAAATCTTGGCACCTACTATCATCAAGTTAAGTAACGTTTGTTTATTTTTGGGGAGTCCTATCACTCTTTGGAGGAGAAGGGCAACCTCAGGGGAGGGTGTGATGTATTGTCCCAGCACATTCTTTTCCATGTTAAAGAATTTTTTCCAGAAGGATCTAATACGTGGGCAAGTCCACCAAACATGAGACATGGTGCCCTGTAGGTCGCATCCCCGGAAACATAGGGGGGAGGAAGAGGGGTATATTTGAGCTAACCTGGCTGGTGTATAATACCATCTCAGCAGGACCTTGGTATTGGCTTCTATTAATGTAATGTTCATTAGGCCTTTTTGTGCCCGTTGGGCAGCTATTGTCCAAGAGTCCGGCTTTAGTTGTATATTCAATTCTTTTTCCCAGGCCACCGCATAGGCCGGTTTGTCAGTTTTCTGGATCAATAAGGCATATATTATGGAGATAGCTCCTCTTTGGGCCGAAGCCCCCGCGCACCATGTCTCATAATCGGTGGGGTTTGGATTTTTATCCTTGTTTTTCCATATCGATTGTAAGAAATGGGAAATTTGTGAGAATCTGTAGAATTCTTCTGGGGGCATGTCAAGTTTCGAGGTTCAGTAAGATTTGAAGATTGGTCCCTGACTTGTGAGGAAATGTCAGATCCTAAAGAGACCCTTATTGAGCCACCATTTAAAGGCTTGTATGTTTAGACCCGGAGGGAATGCCGGGTTATTGAAGATGTGGGACAGTGGTCTGAGTGTGGAGATTAATAAGGCAGTCTTGTAGAGTTTGTCTGTTAGGGCTACAGAGTGTGAAAGGGTTGGGGCTAAGATAGGCGGGCGAGAGGAGGGTTGACTGCATAGTAGGAAGTAAATTGTATGTTTGGGGGTTGCTTGTCATTCCATAGATACCCAGTCTGGCTTGGGGCCTTCAGAGTATACTACCAAGATCTGTGCTAATCGTGCGGCTTGGTAGTAGGACCACAGGCATGGTAATCCCAGGCCTCCCTGTTTTTTGGAGCGGATTAGGGTGGCTTTGTTGCATCTGTATCCCTTCTTCCCCCACACAAAAAGAGACGATTTGGGATTGGATCTTGAGAATATAAGATTTGCTTAGTGGAATTGGGATTGACCTGAACAGGTATAGAATGCGTGGTAGTATGTTCATTTTAATCGAATTGATCTTTCCTATCCAGGACAAGCCGGTGGATGCCCATTTTCGTAGATCAGCTGAGATGATTTTAAGTAGTGGAGGGTAGTTTGCTGCGAACAATTTCCCGATAGAGTCAGTTAATTGTATGCCTAGATAGGGAAGAGTCTGTGAGGCCCAGGAGAATGGGAAATTAGTTTTCAGTTGTTCTAATGTTGATGTTGGGATCGTGATATTAAGAGCCGTTGATTTTGTGGTGTTTACTGTGAGACCCGAGACCTCGCCAAAATCTTTTAGAAGCTTAAGCACATTGGGGGTCGTGACTAGAGGGTTTGTCATGAATAGCAGGAGGTCGTCCGCGAACAGAGCGCATCTATGTTCTTGAGTGCCACACCTCACCCCTTTGAAATCTGGATGGGTTCTGATCGCTATCGCAAGGGTTTCTATCGCTATTGCAAAGATAATCGGAGATAGGGGACAGCCCTGCCTGGTGCCTTGTGTGACCGGGAAGGGCTCGGAGTATTGGCCTAGGAGGCGAACCTGTGCGTTGAGATTAGTGTATAAAGCTGTTAAGGTAGTAATAAAGTGTGGGCCAAAACCCCATCTGTGGAGGATCTCGAAAAGATAAGGCCATGAAACCTTATCAAAGGCCTTATGGAGGTCTATGGAGAGTAAATATCCTTCCTGTGATGGACCACCGCCCCAGCTCGAGTTCAGCAGGGAGATGATGTCGATTGCTCTCCTCACCTGGTCAGGGCCTTGTCTTCCCGGGATGAACCCCACTTGATCTTTGTGTAAGTATTGTGAAATAAAGCTTGACAATCTTGAGGCTAAAATTTTCGTCATTAATTTAATATCGTTGTTAATTCATGAGATTGGGCGGTAGTTTACGATGTCAGTATGGTCTTTGCCGGGTTTTGGAATTACTGAGATGAATGCTGAATTCAGGTCCTTGTCCAGTGGATTACCCATGCGGATATTGTTATAAAAGCGAGCTAAGTAAGGGGCAACTAGTGGGCCAAATTTTTTGTAGAATGTGGCTGAGAAACCATCCGGGCCCGGTGCAGAGCCTGATTTCGAAACTTTAATTGCTTCTAAGATTTCAGAAACGTTAAAAGGGGCGTCTAGAGGGGGCGTGGCCTGGCCGTCATGGAGTGAGGACGCACGAACGGTGAGCTCCGACAGCTACGGGCTATCAAGCTCTGACACACCGCTCCAGCCGACCCGATTTCCAGCTCTAAATGCCCACCAGACGCCGTACTTCATCTCAACCCCCGAGCGGAGGACGCACGGCTCCATCCATTCTTTGGCCTCCGGACCCCTGCCACGCGGTCCACATCCAAGATGGCGGCGGACCAGGCCGCATCCGCGCAGCCGGCGAACCGGTCCCGGAGCTCGGGAGACAAATCCCCTAACCTCTCCGCTACACCGCAGGTGAGGGGCCCTAGTCCTTCCTCATCTCCACGCTCCCCAGGGCAGGCTGGCTCGAGGCCCTGGCCAAGCGGCCGACGCGCCTACGCCGGACCAGGCGGCGGTAGAACCTACACCTGGCGCACCGTCCCCAGGCCTCCGGTTTCTTACCTACCTCGGCACGCAGGAGGCGAGCCCCCAACTCTACTTCATGCCGCAGACCACCCGTAAATCTCGACCTTTAGCCCAGCCGACCTCGCCACACAGTCTCGAACTATCGGGCATCGACAGCCTCGAGTGGCAAGCACGCAGGAGTGAGGTACTGCCGGTCCGGTGCGGGGGAGATCTGCGGGGAAAATTGCAAAGACTTTAGAATCTTCGTTAATTTCAAAGCTTTAGTCCGAGACGTGGCCCGGGCCTACCAAAGAGT
>BLSH010413350.1:99633-117948 GCA_018402905.1 Glandirana rugosa | reverse complement strand
TGGATTCTCTATTGTTTTGTTGAAAATAATCAACCATAAGTTTAGAGAGATATTCGCAGTGTACTGGGTTATTTAGGAGCGTTTCATTTAGTCGCCACCTAAAAGGTTCCGTCCGGTTTTGTGTGGTGCGCAAGGTCATCGTGACCACCGAGTGGTCTGAAAGTGGTGAGTCTAGTATCGCGGAGGACATTGCTCTGTTGGCTGATTTAAATTGGATGAAAATGTGATCAATTCTGGCATAGGTCTGGTGGGGGGAGGAATAGTGTGTGAAGTCCTTGGCGTGGGGGTTCAGTTCCCTCCAAATATCTATTAGGCCTAGAGCGTTAAGTTGCTGGGCAATGCGCGTGCTTTGTTTAGAGGGTCTCTTCTGTGTGGGGTGCATAGCATTAGATCTGTCTAAAGATAAATCAAAAGGGGTGTTAGTGTCCCCTCCCGTTATCACTGTGCCCTTGAAGTAGGGTGCTAAATGATTCAGCATACGGTTGAAAAAATTTCCTTGTTCTACGTTAGGAGTGTAGTAGGAAATTAATGTATAGGTTTCCCCATTTAGTGGGCCACTAATTAGGATGTATCTGCCGTCAGTATCCTTAATTATATTTGTGGGGGAGAAGGTCACTCTTTTGGAGAGGCAAATCGCTACTCCCTTGGTTTTATTGTGGGCGTTTGAGAGAAAGAATTGAGGGTATGCTTTATGAATGAATTTTGGGTTGTAGGTGGAGGGGAAGTGAGTTTCTTGTAGAAACAAGACATCCGTCTTAGATTTATGGTAATTTTGAAAAAGCTTTCTCCGTTTGATAGGGGAGTTTATTCCCTGTACATTATGTGATTTAAAGTCTAAAGATATGGATTTATGTGGTGTGTTAGACATGTTTGAGTGTGTGTAAGTGGCTGTGGAGAGAGGAGGACTTACCCCATCTGTAGACTGAATACTTTAGCCTGGTCCTTTTGAGAGCGAGATTCAGGTTCAGAGAGTCATTAGTAATGGTTCGAGACACCCGAGGATTCACTAAAGGATTTGGAGAGATGCAGAAAAAGATATTAGTGGGGGAAAAAGGATAATAGGTTGAGAGAGGATTGACCCAGAGTGGGAACAAGATAACTCTAACATTCCATAACATTAACTTCAAGGGTCTGGATCCCTTTCTGGAGGTGGACCAGCCCCCCTCCAGGAAGGGAAGAACAGCCCTTGCCGGTTTAGAAATCTTCCTAAGAAGTCGCTTCTGAGAGGAAGCGGGAGCGTCCCTCAGAGGCATAAGGAGGCACATGGGTGCCGCCGCCGACACTTCGTCCTGTGATGACCAAAAGTTCAAAAGGTCATGTGCTCAGTTGTGGGATATTGGTTTACAGAGCCCCTCTTGAAGCTGTTGCGGGTTAATTAATGAGGGGGGAGCCAATGAGGAAAAGTGGGCTCTAGGTTGCCCCTACATTATTAATGGGTGGAATACGCCCAAAGCGTATAGAGATTCATATAATCCACATGAATCAGCCCAAGAAAAAAAAAAAAAAAAAGGAAAAAAGGAAGGGGGAAGCCGGTGATAACCAAACATGGATTATATCAAACAGTCAGATCGAATGAACAAAAACAAGCTGCGTTGAGCAACAACAGGGTATCTCATCATGAGGAGAAGGTGTCCAAGAGTTCCGCCGGGGGAGGGTGTTCCTGAGGGAACAGTTGTAAAGTGTTGAGGATGAGTAATCCAAAGTGGTCTGAATGTTTTTCAGGGAGGCTGTGTTTCCTTGGACCTCTTTGATTGCTGTTTCTGCCAGGCCGGTGTGAGTGGGCTGTGAGGTGAGGGCCTTTTTGTTGAAGATTGGCTTCTTCCAGAAGTCCCCAGCTGGGGGTCATGAGAGATCAGTCCCAGGTGCAGCATCAGCTTCTCGCCTTCCAGGATGGTTGAAAATCCATAGGGCTTGTTTTTGAAGGAGAAATTGAGGACCAGCGGTAAGTGATGTCATTTTGAACCATTTTGGGTAAGGGGTTTTAAGGCTCTCCATTTTTGGATTGTGAAGGGGGAGAGGTCTGAGAATAGCTGGACGTTGTGGCCTTGTAGCTGTATGTTCGTCATGTTACGAGCCTTTTTCATTACCTCTTCCTTCACTGAGTAGTAGTGGGTTTTGACTATCACATCTCGAGGTAGCCCGTCATTCCTGGGTGGCTGTAGGGTTCTATGCGCCCTGTCAAGTTCTAGGCGGTGTGCTGGAGTCTCTGGAAGCAGATCCTTTATCAGAGAGGTTACCGCTGACTTGATGTCTTTGACTGTTTCTGGTAGGCCCCTGATGCGGAAATTTAGACGCCTTGAGCGATTTTCCAGGTCATCGATCTTTGATATAGCTGCATCTAGTTGGTCCTGGAGGTCTTGGACCCTGTCAGCATTTTGGTTAATCTTAGCAACAGCTTGATCTTGTTTCTTCTCTATGATCTCTATTCTGTTGCCTATGAGTTGTAGGTCGGCCTGTATGGCTGCTGTAATTTGGGCAGCATTTTGAGCGAGACCCTTTGCCAGCATCTCAGAAAATGCAGACATTAAGGTAGATAATTCTGTATTTGGTGGGGTAATAGCATGGGGTTTCTGTAGCTGTATGTCCGGTGTGGCCAGATTGTCACTATGTGGAGATAGATTGTATAGTTCCATTGGGCTCCTGAGGAGCGATTCTGAGGTAGCTGGGGAATAGTCTGCCTGTGATATTTGCTGTCCCCTACCTTCCAGGGGGCTGCTCATGTTGTGGCTGTTTGCAGTGGAGGCATTATTAAGGATGTCCATCTCCTCACCTCTATCTTCATGAGTGCCGCATGGTGATGTGATTGCGGCCGCCATCTTGGCTGTGTCCGGCCGGGATGCGGCCTCGCTGAGGAGATGGGAGAGGTCTCTCCTGGCGGACCCGGAGGACATCAAACTGCTGCTCCGGTTCTCCTTGCGCTGTGTGGCTGGACTGTCGATCGCCACGGGGCTCCATTCTGCTATCAGGCGGCGGAGTGTTCGGCGGCGGAGCTCTAGAGCCAAGCGGCCATCTTGGCGGAGTCCGCGAATGCGCTCTTCTCTCAGGGGTTGTTTAAACAGATATGCTATCTGGGAGAGGAACGAAGCTGTTCAATCCAGCAGTATACATCTATTAGACTGAAAGAGGATCATCTGTACATCTGTGGGAGATAAAAGCAGCGTTATTGCCGAGCATGAGAGTGCAAGGCAACACCCTCTGGTAAGTGTGATTCCTACGAGTGGGGAAGAGCCAGGAGTAAAGAAACCGATGGTGGAAGACACAGTTCACTATTGATTTATTTATTATTGGACTCATTGGGCTGATGTTTGGAGTACTCTATATTTTACTGTGTATCAACTGGACATTGATTCAATGTTACAAATGTCTCTTCAACAGCGCCGCTTAAGCTTGTATCTGTAGATTCATGGCTTGGTGTCAAGTTTAATGCATACCCAATGCCTTGGATTGATGAACTTATAGACCAGTTGGGAGGTACCCGGTACATAGCAACCCTAGACCTAACTCAGGGCTATTGGCAGATACCCCTAACAGAGTCTGCAAAGGAGAAGACTGCCTTTTCTATCTCTGAAGGGTCATTTCAGTACAAGCAGATGCAGTTTGGTTTACACGGTGCCCCTGGATCATTCCAGAGAATGATGGACAAAACACCAAGACCACATCGCCCCTATGCAGCAGCCTATTTGGATGATGTTGTCATCCACAGCCCTGATTGGGAATCTCATTTGCCCCCCGGATACAAGCAGTAGTGGATTCCCTTCTGAGAGTGGGACTCACGGCCAACCAAAAGAAATTTGCCATAGGCTTAGAGGAGGCCAAATACCTTGGCCACATTATTGGTCTGGGACTAGTTAAGCCACAGACCACTAAAATTGAGGCAATCCAAAAATGGCCCCAACCGCTAGCTAAAAAGCAATTGCGTGCCTTCCTGGGATCATGGGGTACTACAGGCGATTCATACCCTGACACCATTTCCCTCCATCATACAGATTTGATGAAAGGTAGAGGGTCGGTCATGGTGAAGTGGAATCCTGAGGATGAAAAGGTATTCCAGAGGTTGAAGCAAACCCTTTGTGCACAACCGGTGCTTGTGACCCTGGATTTCTTAAGGGAGTTTGTCCTTCAGACTGACTCTGATGTGGGACTAGGTGCTGTACCTTTCCAGATCAGAGACGGTGAGGAGCACCCGGTTGTCTACCTGAGCAGAAAACTGAACAGGCATGAAAAAAAAATGCCATTGTCGAAAAAGAGTGCTTAGCTATCAAATGGGCCTTAAAGGCCCTGAAATAGTATCTGTTGGGGAGACCGTTCAGGCTAGTCACTGACCATGTCCCCCTGAAGTGGATGTGTGACAACAGGGAACAAAAATAGTTTGATGACAAGGTGGTTCCTGGTTTTACAGCTATTCAAGTTCACAATGGAGCATAGGACGGGAAAGCTCCAAAACAATGTAGATTCCCTTTCCTGGGTCCACTGTATGGTTGAGACAGTTGCTCAACCACAGGGGCTTGAGCAGAGGGGGGATATGTGACAGTATGCGAGGCGAGGTGATAGATGGGGGAGATTCACTAAAACTGAAGAGTTCAAAATCTGGTGCAGATCTGCATAGAAACCAATCAGCTTCCAGGTTTTCTGGAGGTTAGAAGCTGATTGGCTACCATGCACAGCTGCACCAGATTTTGAGTGCACCTGTTTTAGTAAATGAACCCCTATGTGTCACTTTGCATACGTTCATTTGGATTGGACTAAAGCGGAGTCCGGCCTGTGTTTTCCCAGCCACCTTGGCAGGGCTGATTCCAGACCAGATTTGCGGTCCACTGGTGTCCACTCTCAGGTGTTGTATAACCACTTGACCACTGGGCACTTAAACCCCCTTAACAACTAGACCAATTTTCAGCTTTCAGTGCTCTCACATTTTGAATGACAATTACTTAGTCATGCAACCCTGTACTCAAATGTAAATTTTGTCCTTTTTTTCACAAAAATAGAGCTCTCTTTTGGTGGTATTTAATCACCGCTGGGTTTTATATTTTTTGCTCTATAAATTAAAAAATACTGAAAATGCTGTAAAAAAATGAATTTTTATTTGTTTCTGTTAAAATTTTTGCAAATTAGTAATTTTTCTTCACACATTTTGGTCAAAATTTATACCGCTACATGTCTTTGCTAAAAAATAACCTAAATAGGTGTATATTATTTGGTCTTTGTGAAATTTATAGAGTCCACAATCTATGGTGGCAATCACTGAAAATTGATCACAGCTGATGTACTGATGGCCTATCTCATTTCTTGAGACTCTAACAAGCCAGGAAAGTACAAATATCCCCCAAATTACCCCTTTTTGGAAAGTAGACATTCCAAAGCATTTAGTAAGAGGCATGGTGAGTTTTTTGAATGTGGCATTTTTACCCACAATTCTTTGGAAAATTAAGATTTTTTTCACAAAATTGTCATATTAACAGGCTATTTCTCACACACAGCATATGCATAGCACAAATTACACCCCAAAATATATTCTGCTACTTGTCCCAAGTATGGTGATACCCCATGTGTGAGACTTTTCCACAGCCTGGCCACATAGACAGGCCCAACATGCAGGGAGCACCATCAGGTGTTTTAGGGGCATATATTTCAAATCTAATTTGACTACCTATTACACTAGTGTGAGGCACTGTAGTGGCATGGATGGGCACTGTAGTGGCACTGATGGGCACTGTAATGGCATGAATGTGGCATGGATGAGAACTGATGTGGCATGGAAGAGCATAAATGAGGCATAAATGAGCCGTGGGTGGGGATGGCTGAGCACGGATGAGGATGGCTGAGTATGGATGGGGATGGCTGAGCATGGATGGGGATGACTAAGAACATATGGGGATGATTGAGCATGGATGGGGATGGCTGAGCACAGATGGGGATGATTGAGCATGGATGGGGATGGCTGAGCACGGATAGGGATGGCTGAGCATGGATGGGAATGGCTGAGCATGGATGGGAATGGCTGAGCATGGATGGGGATGACTGAGCATAGATGGGGATGACAGATGGATGGCTGAATGGATGGAGATGATGAATGGATGGCTTAATGGATGGGGATGATGGATGGATGGCTGAACGGATTGGGGATGATGGATGGATGGCTGAATGGGTGCGGATGACAGATGGATGGCTGACTGAGCATGGCTGGATAGGTTAGCATGGATGAGGATGGATGTCTGAGCATGGATGGATGGATGGGGGGGTGCAGACTGGCACATAACAGTGCTGTGGGCACTTCAGATCCTCTATAAATATAGACAGTGTACCTGCGCTTAGGATTAGTGAAAATTAATCTAAAATATTATGAATGTACACAGTGAGACTGCTGCCTTCCTGTATGTTTCCTCCTAAGAGGACCCTTTAAGTATATAAAAATTATGGAAATGGCGCTGTCTCCTTGGCGTGTCTGTGTAAGTGTTCCTTTAAAGATGTGTGTGGGCCTGTGTCTTTGGCACCCTTATTCAAATTACCATGGATGGAATACAGAGTAAAAAAATGAGAAAAAAAGTTGATGTCCGTAAATGTCCGTGAATGTCCGTAAAACATAAAATGTGTAAAAACACCTAAAATCACCTAATAAATAAGTACACGAGGAATAGGCAGATATAATACAGATAAAATTAGGGATGAAAAATGTAAAAATAGAAATTGGTGAATAGTTGAAAATATCGCCCGTAAATGTCCGTATGTCCGTAAATGTCCGTAAGAATAAAAATAAAGTGCTGTGGTGCCAAAAGGTGCAAAATCAATCAATGAAAGTAAATATTGTGCAATGGTTAAGAAAAAATGGGGTCTCCAAGAGTAGTTGTGTCCGATTGCGCTAATTCATGCTGCAATAGGTATTGGTGTTTCAGAATCAGTATCTTTCTGAAACACCAATACAACTCTTTCCATATCTTTATTTGAACAAAAAGCAGTGATCCTTCTGTGAGTAATCCTTTTGGTGTATAAATAAAAAGTGACTTCCGTGCTTATTCAAGGTAGTAAGGTGACTTCCACGCGTGCTCTCCCGTATGTTCCCGCACTTACCAGATGTTTCATACCCCTGCAGGGGTACACGCCTTGGTAAATGGGGTCTTTTGGTCCTCCTTGTTGGGTCCTGGTATGTTTCTCCTGTGGTTGTGTCCTCGATCAAGATGCCTGTATACTGGAATCTTCCCTCAGTATCCGGCTCAAAAAATGGGGATCAGATAAAAATAAAGGAAAGAAAAGGACGGGGATCCTTGATGGTGAAGTACGTTTCAAACAATGGGGTTTATTGGATAAAACAAATACAAATAAAAACTTCCAAAGCGAAAGTGCAGTGATTGCTATGGGGCAGTCACTGCATATAGTAGCTGGCTGGCTGAGCAGGAATCACCTGCTTGAGGAAGGTGGAAGTTTTTATTTGTGTTTGTTTCCCCTCAACCCAAATTCGCACCACCACCGATCCATCTCTCCAAATGCACTACCTCATGCTGGGAAGGTAGGTCATGGCCTAGTATAAGAAGACAAGCACATTAGGACTCTCAAAGCTCACTTAGGTAACTACTAACATGGATCTTCCTCATGGCTGAACTTGTTGTTCACAGTCCCCTACATGTTTGTAGTTCACCCAAACTTTCAGCTTGACAAACATTTGGCCTGCAATTTTATAGTTCAGTTAAATCACTGCTACTGCGTGTTCACATTACATTGGGCTTAAAACCTTTAAGTTTAATTTCCTGTTTTTGTTAGTAATTATTGTTTTTATTACAGCTGTTGTTATTCAGCAGTTCATAGAAGCTCCCATAGATTATTATTATTATACATTATTTATATAGCGCCAACAGTTTATGCAGTGCTTTCAAATATAAAAGGGGGGCAATACAGGTACAATACAATAGAATACAAAAGGATTAAGAGGGCTCTGCTCAGAAGAGCTTACAATCTAGTAGGGGGGCAGGCGGTACAAAAGGTTGTAACTGTGGGGAGTGAGCTGATGGAAGTGGTAAAAGATTAGTTGGAGGCGTGATAGGCTTCCCTGAAGAGATGTGTTTTCAGGGATCGCCTGAAGGCAGCTAGAGTAAGAGATAGCCAGACAGGTTGAGGTAGAGAGTTCCAGAGGATGGGAGAGGCTCTGGAGAAGTCCTGGAGACAAGCATGGGAGGAGGTGACAAGGGAGCTTGAGAGTAGGAGGCTTTGAGAGGAGCATAGAGGACGGTTTGGGTGATATTTGGAGACAAGATTGGTGATGTAGCTCGGGGCAGAGTCGTGGATGGCTTTGTATGTTGTGGTTAGTATTTTGAAATTTCGGAAACCAATGTAGGAATTGGTGGATAGGGGTGGCAGACATTGAGCATTTGGTTAGTTGGATAAGTCTGGCAGCAGCATTCATAATAGACTGAAGAGGGGGTAGCCTATGGAGAGGTAGTCCAATGAGAAGGGAGATTACAAGGGAGTGAATGAGGAACTTGGTAGTTTCAGTTGTAAGAAAGGGGCATATTTTATAGATGTTACGGAGGTGAAGTCTACAAGCTTTCGACAGCGATTGAATTTGGGGCTGAAAGGACAGGTCAGAGTCTAAGATTACACCTAGTACCCTGGTATGAGGGGAGGGATTGATGGCTGCATTATTGATTTTGATGGAAAAGTCATGGAGGGGGGCACGGGTGCTTTCATAGCACTGATCGCTGTATAAATGCCAATGGTCCCAAAAAAGTATAAAAAATGTCCGACATGTCCACCACAATATAGCAGTCCCGCTAAAAATCACAGATCACCATCATTACCAGTAAAAGATAAAAAAAATAAAAACGTCATATTTGAATTCTCATCGTAAACGCCGCAAACCAATCAATGTACGCCGATTGCAATTTTTGTTATCAAAAATATGAGGAAGAATATAAAAACTGATGAATACACCCGTCTTTTTTTTTCTTTTGGCTATGTATTATACCAAAAAGTAAGAAATATTGTTTTTTTTTGCAAAATTGTTGCTCTTTTTTTGTTTATAACAGTGATCAGAAGTGACACAGAGGTGATCAAATGCCACAAAAAAAGCTCTATTTGTGGGAAAAAAAGGACACAAATTTTGTTTGGGTACAACGTTGCACGACCGATCAATTCTCAGTTAAAGCGACGCAGTGCTGAATCGCAAAAAGTGCTCTGATCCTAAAGTGGGAAATCCTTCGGGGTTGAAGTGGCTAAATCTTAAGGGTTTGAACAGCCCATACAAGAGATCAATGTTATGGAGGGAAGCCATTTCACAGAAATGGGATATATTCTGTGCGCAAGAAACGCACTTATCTTCACTTAACCCCCCAAAAATTACCCACCACAAGTTTCCCCACTGCTCCTTTGGGAACTCTGACACAAAGACCAAAGGGGAAATGATCACAATCAAAGACACAGTTACCTTCTCTCAAGAATTTAAAGAATGCGATCCCAAAGGTAGATACATTATTTTGGGTGCTAACATTAACAATCAACCCCTTACCTTGGTTGCAGTCTACTCCTCAAATACCAAACAGAAGAAATTCCTTTTTCTTTAAAACGAATCCGCAGTGCAATACGGCAGTCTCATAATGTGTGGAGACTTTATTGCAGTCCCTGACTCAGCCATAGACACTACCAGTCTCAGTGGGAGACGTACTAGCGACCTACATAAGCTGATAAAAGAGGAAGGCCTTTATGATGTATGGAGAAATGTAAATGGGTCAGAAAGAGATTACACATTTTACTCAAATGAGCTCCATGCATATTCTAGAATTTACATGTTTCTCCTGGAGCAACCCATTCTCCTTTGAATGTCTGAAGCTAAAATTGGCACGATTCTTTGGTTCGATCATGCCCCAGTCTTACTTTCAATCCATCTAGAGTCTCTAGACCAAAACAACTTCTCTACAAAAATGTGGATTAAAATCACATCTTATTCACAACCCCACCCAAGTGCAGCATATCAAAAAGGAACTAGAAGACTTCTATGCACAAAATGCTAACTCTGTGGTCAATATACATACCTTATGGGCAGCCCACAAGGCCTTCATGAGAGGCGTCTTCATAGAATTAGGAGCACAGAAGAAGCGTAAGAGGACGCAAACTATCACGGATCTTACAAAAATTGTAAGATCTCCGACATCAACTCAAACAATGTTTGATCTCTCGGTATGATATTTTCTTAAAATGCCTCAAATTGAATTTTTACTCAGCAATAGAGTTGAGCGAACCCGTGGATGTTCGGGTTCGGAGGGTTTGGCCGAACTTTGGAAAAAAGTCTGGGTTCGGTACTTTACCCCGAACCCCATTGAATTCAATGGGGACCCGAACTTTTCGGCACAGAAATGACTGTAAAAGAGTCCTGGAAAGTGCAATAATCTGTCCCTTACAGAAACAGCAGGAACCTGACCCTATAGAACTAGGAGATGATTTTAGAACAATAATCTGTCCCTCTAAGCAGTAGACTCTACCTAGTCCAGTCAGATCTTTCTGTAATGCAGGATGAGATCTGCAATCTGTCCCTAAAAGCAGTAGTAGTAGTAATCTCTACCTATCGATCTATCTGCAATCTGTCCCTAAAAGCAGTAGTAGTAGTAATCTCTACTTATCTATCTATCTGCAATCTGTCCCTCACAGCACCGGCAGCATCCTCTCCCTACACTACCCAGAGAGCATGTGACATGCAGCACTGTGACTCCAGCCTCACATAGAGGCTGGGTCACATGATGCACTGGCCAGTCACAGCCATGCCATTAGTAGGCATGGCTGTGACGGCTTCTAGGGAAAACCAGTGAAACGCTTGTTGATTGGCTGCCCTGCAGCTATTCAACAAATGCGTGATCAAATACCCGAACCCAGAACTGGAACCAAAACTTTTTTACAAATGTCCGGGTTCGGGTCCGGGTCACGGACGCCCCAAAGTTCGGTACGGACCCGAACTTTACAGTTCAGGTTCGCTCAACTCACACACCTCTCAAACCAGCTCAAACATAAGTCCAGCAAAAGTAGAATAGACTTTCTACTAGACAACCACGAGAAAAAACTCACTATCCCGTTACACATAGCAAAAAGGTTTGCAGAATATTACAATAAACTATACAACCTAAATTCCACCCAGGATATTCCAGCACCGACAACCACTCAAATTCACTCCTTTCGATACTCACTACACCTCCAAAAATTCTCAGAGGAACACCTATCGGACTTATCCATCCAGTTCTCATTACAAGAGATCACCAAAGCGATTTCTAAACTACCAATGCATAAAGCCCCAGGCCCAGATGGCTTTGGCAATGAATACCTTAAGAAATTTAATTCCATCCTTGAAAGACTTGAAAACATCATCCCTCTAATTATACACCCAGATCAAGTGGGCTTCGTGAAGGGACGTCAGACATCTGATGGCACCAGATGTATTGTAAACCTCCTTCAATAGGCTGAATCCCATTGAACGCCTTCTCCGCATCCAGAGAGAGGAGCAAAGAAGGCGTTCGACCGGGTTCGTTGATGTTATCTTAGGGAAGTACTTCAAACCTTTGGCCTCACAGAGTTTATTAACTCAGCCATCACAGCCTTATACTCATCCCGCAGCGCCAAAGTATACACATCCGGCTCCTTATCACAAGCTTTTGATATTACCAATGGAACCAGGCAGGGCTGTCCCCTATCACCAATAATTTTCGCCACTCACCCAAGCTATAAGAAATCATACTGCTATCACAGGCATAACAATCGGCTCTGTAGACTACAAAATAGGGTTATATGCAGACAATGTGATCCTTTCACTGACTAACCCCACATCTTCCCTCCCAGCAGTAACCACACTTTTACAAGAATTTGGCCATCTCTCCCTGTATAAGTTGAACATTTCCAAATCACAAATGCTCCCTATAGCCCTCACTAACAAATTGAAAGACCAGATAACAGCATCCTCTGGCTTCTCCTGAGCTCAACATTCATGTATACAATATCTGGGAATTAAAATAACATCACCCAGTTCCTCACTCTTCAAAACCAACTATGAGTCTCTACTGAGCAACACACGTCACAAAGATGTCAATTCTACCAATGATTCTATACTATTTCAGAACTCTGCCAATACCACTTATCTTCGCTTATCTCCAGAGTCTGCAAACAACTCTGAATCTCTTTATCTGGGGCAAACAACGACCTCATTTCAGGAATAAGATCCTATTCAGACATAAATCAGCAAATGGAATGAGAGTGCCCAACCTATAATTTTTACTACCACACAGTCATCCTGGACCAAGTTAAAACATGGTGGCACCCTCTACCTGACAAACAATGGGTCCATATCGAACAAGCAATACTTAGCCACCCACTTAAAGGGCTGCTAGGTGCATTATCAATGGGACTCCCTTCCCCATCGTCCACATACCTCACCATGATGGCCGTAACCAAAGCTTGGCAGTTCAGTAGATCCTCACAACCTTGTCAGTCCTCCTCTAACTTCAACCCTCTTCCCCTCTGCTCCCTCAAACTCAAAGACCTCTCTCTCAGCAACTGGTCTGAGCTAGGAATCTCCACCATCGGACACCTCTATGATGGAGCAACACTATGTTAATACTTGGATCTATGGGTACACTTCAACCTGTAAAACTCAGACTTTTACAAGTACCTATGCATTAGGTATGTAATTGACTCCATCCATAAGGAAGGCATCAACACTACTCCAGATCTTCTTTCCTTTATGCAGGACTGCTCCACTAACCAAAAAGGAATATCATACTTTTATCAAAAATGTCTGTCACCCTCTTCAAAGGAAAAAATATCACTCAATGTTGTTGTGGGAAAAAGACTTATCCCATACCTTCCACATTCTACAATGGCACAATGCCACCAACAATGTACTGAAACATTCATAATGTACTACACCAGTGTTTCTCAACTCCAGTCCTCAAGGCGCCCCAACAGGTCATGTTGTCAGGATTTCCCTCAGATGAAACGGCTGTGGTAGTTACTAAGGCAGTGAAACTGATCAAATCAGCTGTTCAAAATAATGGAAAGCCTGAAAACATGACCTGTTTGGGCACCTTGAGGGCTGGAGTTGAGAAACACTGTACTACACATTGGGAATCCCAACTAAAACTTGTCCACCGCTGGTATTATATCCCAATACTCCTATCCAAGTTCTCTCCATAATATTCCCCACTGTGTTGGAGACAATGCGGTAAACCAGAATCTCTCCTCTTTCTTGGACAACCTTAACACCCAGACTCAATTTGAACTTATGTTCTCCATCAATGATCGTGAAGGCCAAAGCTTCTGGTCCCCTTGGCATCAGCACCCCACATGTACAGCTCATTCCTAATGATGGCATGATAACACCCTTTGTTTCACTCACTGGGAAGCCATCCTACATGTCTCACAAGCCTCTCATACGAGAACCCCCTCCCCCCTCCTCTAGAAGGATCCAACTGGGTTCTTCTCCCTAGAACTGGCAAAACTAGTCAAATAATATCATATGTCCAGGACAACAGTGACAGTTTCTTCTCTGCTTTTATTCAAAGATTTTATTGAAATTTTCATAAATGCAAATATCAACAGACGCATCAAAAAGCATAAGATCGTCAGAGGCGACAGAGGTTTTCTGGTCATAAAACAGTTTGACAGCCAGTAAGACACTAGTGTAGACCATAAGACATAAAACATCTTGCACAAAAACTGGTGTGTATAAAAATAGTAATAGGGGGAAGGGGGGAGGAAACAAAACGTGGATGAGGAATGAGGAATAGGGTGCTGCATACCCAAATTGAAGGTAGGAGGGGTGACCGTATATAAAGTCGGAGAAGTAAAGATAGAGATAGGGGTGTGTCGGTGTTTAGGGAGGTGTGAGTATGGAAAATAAGGAGGAGTATATGACTTCTAGCCCGCTGGGTTCACGTGCTCACAGTGTTGATTTGCACCTGGTGTGTATCCTGGGAGGAATGCAGGTCTGGATGAAGATGCGGCAAACTGGAGGGTCTAAACCGGAGTGGGGGAGGCCTAGGACCATCAAGTTGTGTGGTTACAATAATTACAGTAATTATATAAATAAGGGTGATAAACCCGCGCCCCCTAGGGTAGAAAATAAAAAAGCACTAGCAGCACGCACAACAAACTGATCAATTTGTGATAAGGATTAAACATACATAATACAGCGCTAGTGAAAATAACAAATAATTGTGTGCCAGATAGCAAAGTGACGCTATATTGGTAGCAAAAAATAATGACTATTATACGTCTTGTTAAATGTATAAGTCCACATAAATCATAGATAATAAGTGAATGTAAATGTAATGGTGAAAGTCCATAAAATGTGATGAATATTTAATCCAATCTGGGATTCCAAATATAGGATCTATAAAGTAGCCTGCTTACCAGATGCTGGTAAGAAACCAGCAGAAGATCCGCAATTCGATTTGGAGGGCGATCTCAGTGTCCCCAATGGAGGCTCTCCAGTGGTCGGAATATCCCTGCAGAGTGCTGGAGCAATCCTGGGTTTGTACTTCAACTTTAATTCCACATAATGGATAACTCAGTATGTATAGAAAAGAGAAAAAAATATCCCATAGTGTAATAACGTTTTTAGCGCTTTTATTTAAAAAGGATTAAAAACATTTACAAAAAAGTAGCAGCAAATGAGCTCATCTGATTACAATGTTTCCAGTGACATGAGGGGAACCAAAACCCAACGCGTTTCGACTGAAAAAGTAATCTTCTAGAAGTAGGTAGCCGGTACTGGGAATCTGGTTAAAGTTGAGGGTCACACTCAATATCAGCAGATTCTTGAGAATATTGTTGAGAAATCAGTCACAAAGTAGAAGCTACACCTGGGCTGGATATTTCAACAAGACAACGACCCAAAACACTGCTCAAAATCTACTTGGACATTTATGCAGAGGAACAAGTACAATGTTCTGGAATGGCCATCCCAGTCCCCAGACCTCAATATCATTGAACATCTGTGGGGTGATTTGAAGCAGGCTGCCCATGCTCGGCAACCATCAAACCTAACTGAACTGGAGATGTTTTGTAAGGAGGAATGGTCCAAAATACATTCATCCAGAATCCAGACACTCATTACAGGCTATAGGAAGTGTCTAGAGGCTGTTATTTCTGCTAAAGGAGGCTCTACTAAATATTGATGTGATTTTTCTGTTGGGGTGCCCAAATTTATGCACCTGTCTAATTTCGTTTTGATGCATATTGCGCTATTTCTGTTACTCCAATAAACCTCATTTCACTACTGAAATATTACTGTGTCCTCCAGTTATTTGATAGATCAAAATGAAATTGCTGATCCAAACACCCAAATATTTATAAATGACAATCATGGAAATTGTAAGGGGTTCGTAAACTTTTGCATACAACTGTATATAGCCTGATATGCGGGAGACCAACCCCACCATCACCCCTGGGAGAGTGTAGCTTTGCTTGTGATATTCATGTTTTTTTGCCCCGTCATAAGAATTTCACAATAGCAGAATTTAATTTTTGTATAGCCTTATGCTTTAGGAGTAAGGGTAGAGTTTGTAGTGGGTACAATAATTTGGCAAAGCTTACCATCTTAAAAAGATTGCATTTTCCCAGGAGCGATAAGGGAAGGTCCATCCATCGAGACAACTCCTGTGATATTTTTGTAAATAGTGGAGGGTAATTTAAAGTGTATATGGAGGAGGGGGTTTTACCAATTTGTATACCTAGATAGGTGATGTGTGTATTCGCTATAGTGAAAGGGGAGAGCGTTGCTCATGAGTGGTGTTCAGTGGCGCCCAAAGGGAGGATTTCACTCTTGGAGTAGTTGATACGCAAGCCTGAGAGGGTGCGAAAGTCATCAAAGATGTCTTTGACAGCATGCATATCCCTGTCCAGGTCTGACGTAAAGATAAGTACATAGTCGGCAAACAGAGCAGTAACTCCTGATTACCGACGTTCACACCGTGTAGGGGGGCCTTGGCAGTTAGGTATCTGGATAGAGGTTCCAGGGCTAAATTGAACAGTAATGGGGACAAGGGGCATCCTGTCTTGTGCCCTTATGTAGCAGAAGCTCTGGGCTCAGTATGCCCGCTGCTACTATCCTAGCCGTGGGGCGTGCATACATCTGTTGTACCGTATGAAGGAAAGGACCCTGAAAATTTAGAGCACGAAGGACCGAGAAAAAACAATCGAAACGTACATTGTCAAATGCCTTTTCGGCATCCAAGGTTTTGATAGCTGTATCCTGGTTGGGGTGGTTTTTTTGTGTATTCCAAGACTGATATCACTTTTCAAATATTTAAGGTCGCTGTCCTTCCCCGGACAAAGCCTGATTGGGCAGGGTGTATTATGGAGGGGACAATGTCTGCTAATCCAAATGCTATTATTTTGGACAAAAACTTAGCGTCTAAATTTAAAAGTGATATGGGGTGGTAGGACCCAGGGTCCAGTGGGTATTTGCCTTTCTGGCTAAGAAGTTTAATTACTGCCTGGTGGCCAGTGGACAATTATTGACCTCCTGACCGGATGTGATCATATACTGTTGACAGGATCGGGCTAAGGATGTCCTTCAATGCCTTTATAAAGTTCACCTGTAAAGCCGTCCGGTCCAGGTGCTTTGTTTGGGGACGTGTTTTGTATAGCATGAAGAATTTCAGTTGGGGAGTTCAATTTTTGCAGTTGATGGTCCGTAATCGTGGGAATATTCAGTTGGCTAAGAAATTGATTTGCTTTTTGTAAGTCTATATCGTCTGGGGAATAAAGAGAAGTGTAAAAGTTAAGCATGAATTGAGCTATTGCCTTGGAGTTGGAGTGTGTGTGGCCTAGCTTATCCTTCAGAGCTGTAATATGGGTCGGAGTGATCATGCCCTTGCAGAGCCTGGCTAATAGTTTTCCCGATTTATTGCCATGTTGATAAAACATAGCGTCTGTTTGTGCTCTAGGGGATAGCTCTACTGTGTCTGGCCAAAGATCAAAGGCGTGTTTGGCGGCTTGCCATTTATCTCTCTTGTCTTGGGGGTTGTTGGATGCTAGTGCAAGCTGGGCTGATTGGAGTTGTAGGCTGGCTAGATGGTACTTGGCTATTAATCGCCGTTTGAAGTATGCTGCATAAGAGATCAGCTTCCCTCTCAGGAAGACTTTCCCTGCCTCCCAGAAGAGGTTGGGATTGGACTGGTGCTCCTGATTTGTGAGGGAGTATTCCTCCCATGCTGCTCGAATGTAGCTTTGAAAATCTGAATTGTCTGCTAGATGGGATGGGAATCGCCATAGATTCAGACTGGGGGTGGTGATGTGGTCGGTCAGTGTCAGTTATATGGCGTGTGGTCTGAGATGGCCATTTCATGTATCGTCAAGTCTACTAGTAAAGTCAGTAGGGATCCTGTGGTGAATAGATAGTCTATTCTAGATAGACTTTTGTGTAGAGATGAGCGAACTTCTAGAAGTCCGGGTTCTGCTGGTTCGAAGGAACTTTGGGACAAAGTCCGGGTTCGAACCCGAACTTTGTCCCGGACCCTGAACCCCATTGAAATCAATGGGGACACAGACTTTTAGGCACAAAAAAGGCTGTAAAATAGTCCTGGAAGGTCCTAGAGGTCTGCAAAAGGAAGGTAATGGGGGTAACGGTGGGACAAGTGACCTACAAATAAATGGGGACAGGAAAATAACTTTAAATATTTTTAAAAAAATAAAAACATAAAATATGCAAAAATGGAGATCATCTTCAAAATGGGTCTGAAAAGTATTAATTAACGGTAGAGGCCATAGAACTGTTCTAAAATCATCTTAAAACTGTGTCAAGTATAAATAATCCGGGAGAACCCATATCACTGTTCTGCAAAATGTGTGTGTCACTTTAAATGAAATCGTGAATAAGTGCACATCCGTTCTGCAAAATTATTTAACCCCTCCAGGTCCGCGCTATTGCCGAAATACGGCTCCAGCGCGGACCTGAAATGCCCGGACGACGTCCATGGACGTCGTCCACTGCGCATGCTCCCGCGCGCCGACTAGGGTCACTGTCCCTAGTCATCTAGACAGTACAGGGGACAGTGTCTTGCCCCTTGGCGGCACAAATGTTGCCGCCAAGGGGCAAGACTCCGAGGACTTTCGCTAGCGCCCAGAGCCCGCCTGTAGCTCAGGCGGGCTGGGCGCCCGTGCGAGCGCGTCGCACGCCGCGCGCGCGCGCGGCGGCGACGGCGGTCCCCCGCGCGCCCTCGTACGCGTCACCTGCTGCAGGTACCTGCAGCAGGCCCGTAAAGTCCAGGCGCGACCTCGGCATAAAGCCGTTATCGCGCCTGGACCTCCCCAATTTATTAAAACGTCTTGCCTACACGTGAATAAGTG
>BLSH010413350.1:47503-66641 GCA_018402905.1 Glandirana rugosa | reverse complement strand
ACCTTGGCAACCCTGGGATATGTAGGTTGCTTTATAGAAAGACACAGCTGAGTTGACCAAGTGTTTCCAAAATTATATAGTAGGGCCTTATCTGACTTCCATTTAAGCACAATCATTTTTCTTGCATCGAGCAGCAATAGGTCCAGTAGAATGCCCATCGGCCTAGCGAAGGACAAAGAGTCCACCAACCCCAAGAGACAAACACTGAGCTTTAAAGGGACATGTATAGTGGTCAAAGTGGTTAAAAACTCACTTCCTGCCAGTAACCATGGATCTGTGGACACTCCCAAAAGAGGGTCGGGTGCCGCTCGCCAGGACACGATTTCTGGTCGCCATGGCCAGGCCTATATAAGGAGCAATATGTCAAATCTTTAACCGGTATAGGTAGTAACACAATATGTGACTGATACATACTGTCTAGTAAATACCGACTTCAAGACAATGATCAAATAACTGTTGCAACCTAGGGGCTAATAGAGCCAGATGAGCCTTATACCATTCCCCTGGTAGACCGTCAGGTCCCGGGGACTTGTTATTGGAAAAGATTGTATTGCAGCCTCTATCTCCAGGATTGTCAGGGGTTTGTCAAGATCTTGCCTGTCCTCAGCGGATAAAGGAGGCAACCGCACCTCGCCAAGGAAATCCAACAGGGATCTGTTTGGATCCAGGGGGAATCTTGATATAGCAAGCTAAAGAATAGATGAAATTCTCGCTAAATACCCTCCGGATCAGTAACCTGGGCTCCTGTGGGAGATTGTATCCTATTAGAGGGATCACCAGCAGGGAGATAAGTTTACATACCCTGGCAGACTTTATGATTTCTTGGCCATTTTTCAGAGAATATGCATAATAACACAAAAACTTTTCTTTCACTCATGGTTCGTGTTTGGCTGAAGCCATTTATTATCAGTCAACTGTGTTTACTCTTTTTAAATCATAATGGCAACAGAAACTTCCCAAATGACCCTGATCAAAAGTTTACATACCCCAGTTCTTAATACCGTGTATTGCCCCCTTTAACATCAATGGCAGCTTGAAGTCTTTTGTGGTATTTGTGGATGAGGCTGTTTATCTTCTCAGGTTGTAAAGCTGCCCATTCCTCTTGGCAAAAAGCCTCCAGTTCCTGGAAAATCTTGGGCTGTCTTGCATGAACTGCACATTTGAGTTCTCCCCAGAGTGGCTCAATGATATTGAGGTCAGGTGACTGAGATGGCCACTCCAGAACCTTCACTTTATCATGCTGTAGCAAATGACAGGTCAACTTGACCTTGTGTTTTAGATCATTGTCATGTTGGAATTCCAAGTACGTCCCATGCACAGCTTCCTGGCTGATGAATGCAAGTGTTCCTCCAGTATTTTTTGATAACATACTGCATTCATCGTGCCATCAATTTTGACCAAATTCCCTGCGCCTTTGTAGTTCACACATCCCCAAAACATCAGCGATCCACCTCCGTGTTTCACAGGCCTTGTTCACTCCTCTCCAAATGTAACATTTATGGCTGTGGCCAAAAGCTCAATTTTGTCTCATCACTCCAAATGACTTTGTGCCAGAAGGTTTGAAGCTTGTCTCTGTGCTGTTTGGCATATTGTAAGTGGGATATTTTGTGGCATTTGTGTAGTAATGCCTTTCTTCTGGCGACTCGACCATGCAGCCCATCTTTCTTCAAGTGCCTCCTTATTGTGCATCTTGAAACAGCCACACCACATGTTTTTAAAGAGTCCTAAAGTTATTTGTGGGTTTTGCTTGTTCAAAGTTTTTATTGAAAATACAAAAGATACAAAAGAAATGGCTGCACGGTTGTGCAAACATACAGTAAAAAAAATAAGGTACAGCAAAATACATAGGGTTTTGGGGGGCCTTAAAATCAAAAAGGGTTATAGTTGCACTTTTTACACTGGAGATGACAATATAAGAGCATTTGCGCAATTAACAATGAATCTGAAGGCAAGAAACTTTAATGTATTGTCTGGGTTTGGTGACTACTCCTATCTGAGCAATGAGGAGCATGCTGATAGTGGGTGTCGGGGGCAAAAACCATGTAACATTGAGTGATTACGGCGTCTCCTTAGCACAGTAGAGATTCAGGGAATCTTATTCGGAAGATGAGCTTAGTGAGAGAGCGTTGGGTCACTGTTCTTTTGGAGAAGGTGCAGTCCTTATCTAAAACCCGTCCGGTTTACATTTAGTAGCATTTAAGTAGAGTCAGACAAGTGTATATACCCTGAGGTAGGAGTATAAGCTAAGGGGCCCTTGATTGGCTTAATCAAAAGATGCAAGATAATAATGGAAAATAGAGACAGAGGAAGTAGAGAGAAAAGATAGAGAAGGGGAGAATATAAAGAGATAGAAAGAGCGGAAGGAGAAAGCAGAAGATGGGAATCATCGGGAGGGGGGACAAACCAGCAGAAGTAAGGAGGTGATGGATAGGCTAACATTCAACATTGGGGGATCACGGAAGAAGAAGATTGGTGTCAAAATCTGTTGGAAGAAAGTGTTGTACCCAGGGCTGCCAGAGGCGGTCAAACTTGGGAATAGCGTCAAGGATAGTGGCTTCTACCTTGGCATGTATCATGGCCTTAGTGATTCTATGTTTAGTCTCTAGGATGGAGAGGGAGGAAGATTTTGAAGCTTTAGCAACTGTTAGTTTTGCTGCTGTGGTTACCTGTGGCAGTAGTTTAAATTGCCTGTTCGTTATCTCTAAGGGTTTGCTATTAAGTAGGGCTACATCTGGGGTGGGGCGTAAGGGTTGGCTAACTAGCTTGGAGATAATGGAAAAGACTTCCCAAAATCTGTTCACCAGGGGACAATCCCACCATATGTGGAGATGTGTTCCCATGTCGGGACAGCCCTGGAAGCAAACAGGGGGATATGAGGTATGATATTTAGTAATCCGAGCTGGAACCAAGTACCATCGGAAAAGTACTTTGTAGTTTGCCTCAAAGGCTACCACGTTTTGAGAGGCCGATTTAGTAGCAAGAGAGATATTTCTCCATTCATCCGCTTCCATCTGTATGTTTAAATCAGATTCCCATTTAGAAACATACGGGAGAGAGTTGTGTGGAGGGGGGTTGAAGAGGAGTAGGTAGAGTTGAGAGATACGCCCTTTCATGTGTGGATCTCGATTGCAGGCCCATTCGTATATTGATTTGTGTGGCAGGGCGGAGTTGGAAAGAATACACGGGGTGAAAAAGTGTTTTAGTTGGAAGTAACAGAAAAGTTCCGTAGTGGGGAGATTATGCGTGGCTGAAAGCGTTGGAAATGGGATGTGTGCGTCCGGGGTAGTGAATGAATATGCCCTAATGAGACCAGCTGATAACCAATTATGGAAGGAGGAAGGCGATGACCAGGCTGGGTAGAATGAAGGATTATGGAGATAAGAGAGGAGGGTATTATGCGGGGATTGCAACTTATATTTAAATTTAAGTGCATCCCATAGGCGAAGGGAGTAAGAAGTGATTGGGTTGCAAATGGTTTTACTGTCTTTGGCAAGTATCCAAAGTAGGTTAGCAACTGAAAGGGGGTCACAGAGAGACCCAGAGAAGGGTTTCTTTAGTAGCGTGATATTTAGTGAGAGTAGCCAATTGAGCTGCTTGGTAATATTTGGTAAAAGATGGAAGGGCTAGACCCCCGTGAGATTTTGTAAGGTAGAGCAGGGATTTAGAGACTCGAGGTCTAATATTGCCCCAGATAAAGCAAAGGGTCCTATGTTGTAGGATTCTTAGGTAGTAAGCGGGGACTGCTATGGGAAGCACCCTGAATAAATAAAGAATTTTCGGAAGGATCACCATTTTCACAGCTGTAATGCGACCTAGCCAGGCCAGGGGGAGGGTTGCCCAAGATGTCATAAGTTTGGTCAGGTGGAGTAGCATGGGGAGGTAGTTAGCTGAGAATAAGCTAGCCAGGTCGGGGGTCAATTTAATACCTAGGTAAGTTAGGGAGGAGGGAGCCCATGAGAATGGTAAAACTGTTTGCAGGTGTGCTTGTTGTGCATAAGACAAGGATATATTAAGGATTTTAGATTTGTGAGCTTTGACCACTAGTCCGGAAACTCTAGCGAATTTTGCCAATGTAGTCAGAAGATTTGGTGCAGAAGTCAACGGAGAAGTGAGAAATAAGAGGACATCGTCCGCAAAGAGACATAGTTTGTGGTTATAACCTCCTAGGCCTTTGATGTTAGGGTCGTCGCAAATTTTCCGGGCCAGTGGTTCAATTGCGAGGGCAAATAGAAGAGGGGAGAGTGGACAGCCCTGACGCTTTCTGCGTTTAATGGGGAAAGGATCTGAACGGTGACCTGCGTATGTGATGAGCGCTGTAGGATTGGAATAGAGGGATAGTGTCCATTTTAAGAAATGTGGGCCAAAGCCCAATTTTTGTAGGACAGAGTGCAAGTACGGCCAGGACAGGCTCTCAAAAGCCTTCTTTATGTCTAGGGAGAGGAGGCAAGTAGGAATTTTGCGTGAGCGCGCTAGGTGTGTCAGAAGTATTATTCTGCGAATGTTGTCACCTGCTTGCCTAGAGGGCATAAAGCCCACCTGGTCCTTGTGGATAAGAGTGCCTACGAATGTGTTAAATCGAGAGGCGAGTATTTTTGCAAGTAACTTGATATCATTATTAAGCATAGAAATAGGTTGAAAATTAGTGCATGTGGTGTCGTCTGAGGTTTCGGAATCATGGATATGGTGGCTCTAAGGGAGTCAGGAGTAAAGGAGGCACCTTTGAGAATAGAATTTAGGGCTTCCGTTAGGAGGGGGGCCAAGATATCTATGAAGCATTTGTAATACTTAGCTGTAAAGCCATCAGGGCCAGGGCGTTTGTTATTTTTGAGCGTTTTAATCGCTGTGCGGACCTCATATTCAGTTATGGGCTGATCAAGTTGGTTTTGTTGATCAGGGGTGAGTGTGGGCAGACCTAAGGGGCTTAGGAAGTCTGATATTTGGGTTTGATTGTGAGAGTCAGTAGGGGCAGAGTATAGGTCTGATAGGTGTTTGTGAAATAAGTGAAGAATCTTAACAGGATTATTGGTATACTCAGAAGAGTTTTTTAGACAAATGGGTTTACAAGGTTTTTCAAGATTGCAAAGAGACAGGGCCAAAAAAGAATCCGGTTTGTTAGCTTTTGTGTAAATCTGATGGTTCGAACGCCGGAGGGCTTTTTCAGCAGAGTCTGTCAGAAAGAGATCTAATTCTAGTCTGGCTTTATCCAATTTACTTTTATTGGAGGGTCGGGGAATTTTGAAATTCACTGTGTGCTTGGGTGAATTCTTGTTCCAATGTCTGGAACTTGGATTGACGTTCTTTCTTTCTAAGGGTAGCTAGATGGATCAGAGTTCCCCGGATTACTAACTTGTGGGCTTCCCAGAGTAACAGTGGGGAGACATCCCCTGTAGTATTAAAGGAAACATAATTTTTAAGAGCAGTTTCCACATCATGGATATTAGAGGGGTGAGTTAAAAGAGTGTCATTCACAGACCACATTCTGTTATTGAATAGCGGTATTAGGGAAGACAGAGAGGATAGAACGGCATTATGGTCAGACCATGGGATCGGAACTATAACAGAGGATGACAACAAGGGCACTGTTCCTACAGAAACTAGGATGTGATCGATTCGAGAGAATGTGTTATGTGGATGTGAATAGAATGTGTATTGTTTCTTGGTAGGATTGTGTTCTCGCCATGTGTCAACTAAAGAGTGTCTTTGTAGTAATTGCTGAAATGTGAATTTATGGGGACTGGAGGGGGGAGAAAAAGGTGACTTATCAAGGATGGGGAAGAGAACTTGATTAGAGTCTCTGCCAGTTAGTAAGGTGCCTTGCTTATGGGAGTCTATAATTTGAAAGAGATGGGAAAGAGGTAGAGTTGCGGTTAGGGGCGTAGTAGGAAACTATAGTGACAGGCGTGTCAATTAGGTGACCTATGAGGATCAAATACCTGACTTCTGGATCTCGCAATTCTGTTTTTAGCGTGAAGGGGCAGATTTATGAAAGGCGATTAAAACTCCTCTTTGTTTGGTGCCCGTTGAGGCTGTATATAATTGAGGCTATGCAGGATTCATGTACTTTGGAGTGAGTAAAGTTGTGAAATGGGTCTCCTGGAGACAGACAATGTGTGCTTTAAGGGAGGAGAATGTGCGGAATGCTTTACGTCTTTTACAGGGGGTATTCAGCCCCTGTGCATTAAGGGAGAGGAAGTTTAGTACAGCCATGGGGGGGGGGTGTGGGGGGTGTGGGGGGAGTCTATTGTGTGCTTCTACTGGTTGTGGTCCGTCCCTCCCGACAGAAAAGGATAAGAAAAAATAGAGTGCATAGAGCAAGGTGTAGAGGTAGAAGGAGAAGATGGAGAGGTAAAGAGAAAACCAGGAGTCTGGTTGTGTACCGTCCAGGTAGGCTTTGGAAGCCTGTCCGTAGGGAAACATGTTGCCTGAGGAGTCTCCGAAAAGGGGAGTCGTCAGGAAAGTGGGGGGGGGCAGCAGTGAGGAGCAGCCCGGGAGAGGTCAGCTGAATGTCAGGTTAATATTAACAATATAGAGCAGCCAGTTGGAAAGTTAGGTCAATTACATATTCACGGCCCGCAGTGGGTTTTGTCTTGCTTCCTGAGTGCAGTGAACATGTATCTAGTAAAAAGGCTAGCTGTTGAAAGTTTATATTTTAGGCATGAAAAGTAGGGCATTATGGGCGACAGATAATTTCTGATCGTGGCACCCAGGATCAGGTTTGGGGTTACCAGTTACTGTGAAGAAGTAAAAGGGAGACAATTGTGGTGGTTGAAGAATTAGGGTTAGGGAGGCCAAAAGAACAAGAACATCTGGAAGCAGGATGCATGCCATTTCCCTCATCCCAAAAAAGGAAGGGAGGAGAGGAACCGGAAAAAATGAGAAAAGAAAAAAAAAAACAAGGTTCATGTGGGATGCGATTGAGTTCCTTAGTTGAAACTGGAGTCAGGGTGATGGTATTAATTCAACAGTTTTCCTTTGCGGGAAGTAAGCGCCCTGGAGAAGGTGTGTAAATAAATCCCTGTAGGTCAGACTTTATCATCAATCCATAGAGTCTGAGGGGTCCTGATGGATGACAGTTATTCTGCTCCTTTTAGAAGATGAAGAGGGTGAGGGGGCAGTCTTCTGAGGAGAGCCTGAGGCTGTGCGTCTGCGGGTTCCTTGAGTTGGTGTTGGGGTTCCAGGAGCCACGTGGAGGTCTTGGAGGCAGGTCTGTAGGGCTTCCACTGTTTTGCAGGTGTATTTACGGCTTTGGTACGTGAATCGCAGCACAAAGGGGAAACCCCATGAATAAGTTACATGGCATTGCTGCAGTGCTTGTAGATAGGGCTTGAATGCTCTCCTTTTAGCGATGGTAGTTTGGGAGAGATCAGCGAAAAGCTGATACTGATGGCCCTGAAAAGTGAGGGAATTCTTTTATCTCGCAGCTTGCATGAATTGCTCTTTGGTGCGGAAAAAGTGTAGCTTCGCTATAATATCCCACAGTGGGCCATCTTGCTTGCGGGGGGTCAAAGCCCTGTGGATTCGGTCCATCTCAAGGTGTTCAATAGGGATGGATGGGGCCAGTTCTTGAAAAAGAGCCGTGACTGTTGATTGCAAGTCATCGATCGCTTCAGGGATCCCCTGATCCTCACATTGGACCTTCTGGCCTTGTTTTCAAAATATTCCAGATGGGATTGAAGAGTAAGATTTTCCTCTCTAAGGGTTTCAAGTTCATCTGTTTGAGTGGCAATGTGAGTTTCAAGTTCATCTACCCTCTGTTCAAGCTCAGATGTACGTTGCCCTAGCTCTCTTATCTCCCTTTTTAGGTGCTCAGTAATCTGGTCAGACGTTTGCTTTGATGCACGGTGAAGCATGCGTTCAAATTGTAATAGCATATCAGCTTGTGGGTCTCCTTGCTGAGAGAGGAGGGTGGAGGCAAGGGGTTCTGTGTCAGACTCACTCTAATCCGGATGGTGCGGCAGCCTCAGCTTTGGTGTCCAGGGAGAGAACGAAAGGGAGGTGTGCGGCGGCGCCATCTTAGCAGAGGCCCAAGCCAGGTCCTCGCGTATGTTTTTAGTCCGGAGCTTAGGCTTGGATCCAGTGGCGACCATGGTAGTTGCTGTTCATGACTCATGGGGGTTCTGGTTGCCGGCTGGGGCTATTTGAAGATGTGTATAGCTACTGGCTTCGTGGGCTAATCAGCTGAGAGAATCCTCGGGCTGAGCGGAGCTCTACAGCAGCATGTACGTCTTGATGGGCCTCGTGCATGCGCCCCATTTGTGGGTTTTTCTTTGCATCCTGAACAATTTTCCTGGCAGTTGTGGCTGAAATTTTAGTTAGTCTACCTGACCGTGGTTTGGTTTCAACAGAACCCCTCATTTTCCCCATCTTGATTAGAGTTTGAACACTGCTGTTTGACATTCTCAATTCCTTGGATATCTTTTTACTTTCAATAATTTGTATATAGAGTTTACAGAGACAAACATAATGACATGTCCATTGATAATACAAAATATAGAATAACATGAGAAACCAGGGGTCCTTCAGTCTTGCAAATAACAAATCCTAAAAAAGGGGATTACCCTGCAAGGAAACAGTAGGCGTCCAGACAAAACTATGTGGCTTGTTCACTAATGCCAGGAGTCTGGCAGACAAGATGGGAGAACTATAGTTGCTACTGTACGAGGAGGAATTAGACTTTGTGGGAATTTCGGAGACTTGGTTCAACAGCTCTCATGATTGGCTGGCTACCATCCAGGGGTGTTCCCTATATTGCAGGGATAGGGTGGGCAAAAAAGGGTGAGGGGTATGCCTGTATATAAAAAATGATGTAAGAATAAATGTGAAAGATGACATTACTAGTGGATCTGGGGAGTAGTTGAAGCCTTATTGCTAGAGCTACAAAGGGAGAATACCAGGGGGAAAGTAATACTGGGTATATGCTATCGGCCCTCAAATTAGAGGGAGGAGGGGGAGGCGGACCTCCTATCGCAATTTGGAATAGCAGTTAGGATGGGAAGTGTCATTATAATGGATTTTAATTATCCAGATATTGACTAGGAGGAAGGTACTGCACATTCAGCCAAGTCTCGCCATTTCCTAAATTTCATGGGTCAAATAGTAAATGAACCAACAAGAGAAAAAGGATTATTAGACCTTCTGATCACTAACAACACAGACCTGATCACAGATGTGGAAGTAAGGGGCAATCTAGGAAATAGCGATCACAGGACAATTTGTTTCAGTATAAATTACACAAATAAGAAACATAAGGGGAATACAAAGACGCTGAATTTTAAGAGAGCCAACTTCCATAAACTACGCTCCTTGCTGGAAGATGTTAGCTGGGATAAAATTCCAGGAACAATAAACGTGGAGGAAAAATGGCAGTGCTTCAAGAACATACAGGTATTAGCCAGTGTATCCCAACAGGAAATCAATTTAAAAGAGCTAATCAAAGACCAGGATGGCTTAACTCCGACGTAAAGGCACACATAAAAGCAAAGGAGAAGGCCTTCAAAAAATACAAGTCTGAGGGGTCCCTGTCAGATTTTCATATTTATAAAACGCGCAATAAGGAATGCAAAGGTAAAATCAGAGCAGCTGAGATAGAACATGAAAGACACATAGCAGAGTAGAGTAAAAAGAATCCCAAGAAATTCTTTAAGTATATAAACAGTAAGAGAGGGAGGTCAGATCATATTGGCCCCATAAAGAATGATGAAGGTAATCTGGTTGCAAAGGATGGAGAAATGGTAAAGGTGTTAAACTAATTTTTCTCCTCAGTATTCACAAAGGAAACAGGGGGCTCAATTATTCAGAACTACAATGCTGACCCTCACGGCACGTCACAGGAAACACCCTTATGGCTAACTAAGGATAAACTCAGTAATAGGCTTCAAAAACTGAACACTAATAAGTCACCGGGACCAGATGGCTTACACCCGAGGGTCCTTAAGGAACTTAGCCAAGTTATTGCCAGACCCTTGTACCTAATCTTTAAGAGCAGTTTTCTGACTGGTATGATACCAGCTGATTGGAAGAAAGCCAATGTAGTACCAATATATAAAAAAGGACCAAGATATATCTCTGGGAACTACAGACCAGTTAGCTTAACATCAATAATTGGCAAGCTCTTGGAGGGAATAATAAGGGATTACATACAAGATTATTGTAACGAGAAAGGTATCATTAGTGATAATCAACATGGGTTCATGAAGGATCGTTCTTGCCAAACCAATCTATTAACCTTCTATGAGGAGGTGAGCTGGCATCTAGATAAGGGAAGGCCTGTAGACACGTTGTATCTGTATTTTTTGCAAAAGCATTTGATACAGTTCCCCATAAACGTTTACTGTACAAACTAATGTCCCTTAGCATGGATCAAAGGGTGAGCACCTGGATTGAAAATTGGCTACAAGGGCGAGTCCAGAGGGTGGTGATAAATGGGGAGTACTCAGAATGGTCTGGTGTAGAAAGTGGTGTTCCCCAAGGTTCTGTCCTGGGACCAATCCTATTCAATTTATTCATAAACAACTTGGAGGACAGGGTGAACAGCTCAGTCTTAATATTTGCGGATGATACCAAGCTAAGCAGAGCAATAAACTCTCCACAGGGTGTTGAAACCTTGCAAGAAGATCTGAATAAATTAATGGGGTGGGCAGATAAATGGCAAATGAGAGTTAACTTAGAAAAATGTAAGATAATGCATTTGGGCACCAAGAACAAGAAAGCAAACTACTCACTAGGGGGAGAGCCTCTGGGGGAATCTAGGATGGAAAAAGACCTAGGGGTCATAGTGGAGAACGGGCTCAGCAGTGGCATGCAATGCCAAGCTGCTGCAAGCAAAGCTAACAAAGTGTTGGCATGAATCAGGAAAGGGATCAACTCCAGGGATAAATCAATAATTCTCCCACTATACAAGTCTCTGGTGAGGCCACACCTGGAATATGCCATCCAGTTCTGGGCACCAGTCCTCAGGAAGGATGTCCTTTTTTATAAAAGATACAGAGAAGGGCCACAAAGCTTATTAAGGGATTGGAGGACCTTAGTTATGAGGAAAGATTACAAGCACTGAACTTATTCTCTCTGGAGAAGAGACGCTTGAGAGGGGATATGATTTCAATGTACAAATACTGTACTGGTGACCCCACAGTAGGTACAAAACTATTCTGTGCAAGGGAGCACACAAAGACAAGCAGCCATTCACTAAAAATAGAAGAAAGGTGGTTTAACCTTAAAAAGCGTAGAGGGTTCTTTACGGTAAGAGCAGTGAGGATGTGGAATTCTCTTCCACGAGCCGTAGTCTCTGCTGGGAGTCTAAAAAAACTATTAGATGCACACCTAAGTGACCACAACATTGAGGGGTATACAATTTAATACTGACATTAAAAACACACACATAGGTTGGACTTGTGTCTTTTTTCAACCTCGTTTACTATATACATATAAACATGTTGGTCAGTTAACTAACTTTCTGAAGTGGAGAGTCTGAAATTGTCAGTGTGAGGCAGTACCCCAGCACCCCTTAAGGGATCACGCTGTGCTGTGGGACTTACTTCCCAGAGATTTTTTAGATGACCTTGTCCCCTGTGGGAGAAAGGCGACGCAATCTTTCATTAGTACATGGGCATCCCTATGGCGCCTGAAATAGGAGAGCGCTCCAGGGAGGTCCGACGTGGTTAATCTCTGACACAGGGAGACTTAAAATCGTTATAACCTTGGGGTGATCAATTGATCCTTAGATGAACTAGGTCAGCATATGACTTCAGGAAGTACTTCCTAAAACAACTTGAAGGCAGAAGTGTGCTGCTGCCTGAAGAACCTGGAAAGTGGGGAAAAAAACGGGAGCACAGAGAAGGAAAGCGTAAAGGTCCAGAATAAAGGTTAGCCAATCAGCGACAGTGGCTCGTAAGAGAGGTCATAGGTAGCTCCAGGTATCAAGGGTACCCCCTATATAATTGGCCCATGGTTCCCAGATGATTTCAAACTTTGCTACTGTATCAGAGATATGGCTGGCCAGTTTTTCTTGGGACATAATCCACAAGATCTTCCGTTTAGCCAAAGCAAAGGAGACTTTAAGTTGCTTCCATGCTTTGGCAATAGTAAGCTTTGCTCCTAGTAGCAAAATTGGGGAAGGGGAAAGGAGAGGATACGGGCCAAACGCCCTAAATGCCAACAGGCTGGGGCGTGCACAGAGTACTGACTCACCTCATCAGAGGTGGATCTCACCACTATGAACTGAATAGTTATGCACAAAACACTGGGGGTGGGTTGATAGAAACAACCCTAAAGACAGTTCAAAAACGTGGGAGAAACAGCAGTATAACAAGTGCAGGAGCTTTATTACCAAATAATTAATCAAAAATACAAACAGCGGTGAATGTGAAGACATGAAAACATTAAAATTGACAACGTTGTCATTAAAAGCACCTCCTACATCCACCCCAACAACATCACGGGAGAATTTTTTTATGTGATAGTATAATGTGCTAGTATCGGACTTGGAGGTGTATTCTGGGAAACCACTCAGGTGGCACGCCGTCACCGGCTGTCTGCCAATTCTGGGGACATCCAGATCATCTATTGCCCATATACACGTCTAAAAATTAGTCACACTCCAGTAATGGACATTATTGTACACAGTTGCCAATAGTTGGTGTCCAGATATAAAATTAAATATCTTTATTGAAGTCTGAGAAATATTCCTGGATCCAACAGTGCAGAATGGTCAGATTAAAAAAGTTTTTTATATACGATAGTATAATGTGCTAGTATCGGGCTTGGAGATGTATTCTGGGAAACCACTCAAGTGGCACGCCGTAAACGGCTGTCTGCCAATACTGGGGACATCCAGATCATCTATTGCCCATAAATACGTATAAAATTAGTTACACTCCAGTAATGAACATTATCGTACACAGTTGCCAATAATTGGTGTCCAGATATAAAATTGAATGTCTTTATCAAAGTCCGGGAAGTATTCCTGGATCCAACAATGCAGAATGGCCAGATGAAAAAGATTTTTATATATGATAGTATAATGTGCTAGTATCAGGCTTGGAGATGTATTCTGGGAAACCACTCAGGTGGCACGCCGTGAACGGCTGTCTGCCAATACTGGGGACATCCAGATCATCTATTGCCAATATATATGTCTAAAATTAGTCACACTACAGTAATTGATATTATTGTACACAGTAGCCAATGATTGGTATCCAGATATAAAATTGAATATTTTGATCGAAGTCTGAGAAATATTGCTGGATCAAAAAATGCAAAAATGGCCAGATGATGGGCTAGTATAATCCAAGGATTTCTATATGTGGTGGATCCCAGGATAAGGATCAGATTCCAATCAGTAGGGTTTCACACATGAGCATTGCATATTCTGGAAGGTACTAATCAAAACATGCAGCCCAATATAGGTTTCAAGAATGAAAAGAAAAAGGAAACCTCCCAAATGAGGTAAATCTAAAGTCAGAGCATGTGTGGTCAAAAAAATGCATAAGGATAGTACCATCAATCCAACAGAAGATCTAGGCTGCTGGCAGTCAGGAAGTTAATAGCTCATTGTGCTGATGACACCATGTGAATACAGAGTGAAATGAACAGGTGTAGAGAGCCGAAACAGGTATAGGTCCTGAATGTATACAAAAAAGTTAATGGAGCATGCCATCCATTCGTAAATTATATAAAGTACTCATAGTTGTAGCACAGGATACTAATCGTACAGGTAATTTGCAGGGGTCAGTGGATCCGGTCATACGGGCGGGTACTAATGACAAAGGGAACCAGCCGGTTCGTTCGCTGTAACCCAATACGGAAGTGCTTGCCGAGGGACCCTCTTTCAGATGTCTTCTTACAGGGGAGCCTTCATTCAGGGAGGCCTTCGTTTGGTGGAGCCTTTATTTGGTAGGCGAAGGGTCAGATGGCCGCCGTGGGGTGCACCACTGTGCTCAGTCAGCGGAGGAAGTGACGTCCTGTCACTTCCTAAACGGCAGGTTCAGGACGGCTGGAGTAGAGCAGGATCTCCATGAGATGAGCAGGGTGGTGGCAGAGAGGTGCAGGCTGCTACCGACGTGTTTCACCAGCAGGTGGCGCTGGTTTCATCAGGATAAGGATGTCAATGGAGAGATTCTCTATTTATAGTCAATGAAGCATTGATGAATTTCCTAGATGACATCACTTACGCCCTATTTCACAGGACAGTTAATAGGGTCATGTATTGTGGTCAAGTAGATACACTGCAAGTGATTGCCCTCTAGTGGTGAAGCAGAGAAATTACTCTAGTCATTCAAATAACTGAAAATACCAGTAATAAACAAATCATTTTTCACTCAAGATGGCTTACACATATTTTTAAGGCGACATTGGTGGGAGCCTGGGGCAGTATGCTCAAATTGATATTAATAATAAGTATATTAATAATGGAAATAAAATATGTATATCAAATCTTTGTGTCTAGAGAGGATGAAGGTACCCAGAACAAAGGGATTTCTATGTGGCTAGTTCTTAAGGAAGACTTGTAAATTTAATTCAGTGTTCAGGCCCTCGGGAATGAGGGTGCCTAAGCGATAAATCCACTCCTTTTCCTTTTGTTGTAGAATGGTATCGTAGTCACCTCTTCTATCAGATAGCTTCAGGGCATAAAAGCCCTTCACTCGCAATCCTTCGGGTCTGCCATTATGGTATCTTGAGAAATGTTCGGCTAGTGGTGTCTTGGGCTCTGGTGCACGGATACTGGATAAGTGTTCACCAACTCTGATTTTCAACGCCCGTTTGGTCTTGCCAACATAGATTTTTTTTACATGGACATTCAATCATGTACAATACTCGAGTCATATTGCAATTGATGAAATTGAGGATTCGGTAGATTTTTTTGGTTTCTAGTATCCCTAAATGTACTGGTTTTGTCAACAAAAGGACAAATTTGGCATCTGCCACATGGAAACATTCCCTTCAGTGGTGGGAGGTCAGTTAGCCAATTCCGTGGAGTGACTTTGGTAAACTCAGAACTCACCAATTCGTCAGCGAGATTCCTTGCCCTTTTGGCTGTTAGGGCTGGTCTAGGTCCTACTATTTTTTCCAAACCTGGGGCACGAGTAAGTATGTGCCAATGTGTTTCAAGTATTCTACGCACCTTTTCCCATTGATGTCCGAATGGGGTAATGATGCGTACCAATTCCGATGAAGAGTTCTTGTTTGATTTGTTACTTCTTAGTAGTAACTTATCTCTTCTCTTGTCAGAGGCGTATTTCATGGATCTCCTCACGCATCTATGAGGGTATCTCTGGTCTCTAAATCATTTATACATCTGTTTTGCTTCCGTCTGGAAATCTGACTCTTGTGAGCAGTTTCGGCGAATCCTTAGAAATTGGCCCGTTGGAATGCCCTTCACTAGGGCTCTCGGGTGATGACTTGTGACGTCTAATAGTGTATTAGCTGCTGTTGGCTTACGATATGTTTTGGTTTGTAACGATCCCTCTTTTGTTTGTACAAGGATATCCAAAAAGGTGATTTGCTCAAGGTCATAAATGTAGGTAAGATGGATATTTCTGTTGTTATCGTTTAGATTCTCCATAAAAAGGTCTAATTCCTCAGTGGATCCCCGCCACAGAACCAAGACATCGTCGATGTATCTTAGCCAGAGGTCCACATGGCCAAGATACATCTCAGATGAAAACACAATCTCCTCCTCCCAAAGTCCTAAATGAAGGCATGCGTAGGCAGGTGCCCACGGGGTACCCATAGAGGTGCCACAAATCTGTCTATAGTACGTGCCTAGGAATTGAAAGTAGTTATTATGGAGAGCAAAGTGCAGCAATTCCATGATGAATTCATTTTGTCCTCCCATTTGTGGGTAGTGTTTCTCTAAAAAATGGGTAACTGCTGCTAGGCCCCACTCGTGAGGGATGGACGTGTAGAGGGATTTGACGTCGATCCCCACGAGTAGAGTGCCCGGGAGGACCCGGATGTCTTGGATCTTAATCAGCACATCCCTTGTATCTTTTACATATGATGCAAATTCAGTTACCATTTCCTTTAGCATACCATCTAGATATTTCCCAATTCTTTCCAGTGGTCCCTTAATCGCCGAGATTATAGATCTTCCCGGTGGCTTCTCCAGAGACTTATGGACCTTTGGGATAATATAGATTGTGGGTGTGTTGAATTCAATGACCCTAAGGAATTCATGTTCTTTTTCGTTATAAGGCTGGCTTCTCGTGCAAACAATAGCTTTAGGTTAAGTTCATTGATCAGTTCTGGAAAAGGATTATGGGTAAGTTTCTCATATATATGATGATCACCCAATTGTCTCCGTATTTCGCCTTCATAGTAATTTGAGGTCAATAGTACGGCATTGCCCCCTTTGTCGCTTTTATTAATAATCAAATTAGGGGCTTCTTTTAGCTCACCCAAAGTGAGTCGTTCCTCAGGGCTGAGGTTGTCATTTGGTGCAGTCTCATTCCAATTAATCTTGGCTAAGTCATCCTTCACTAGGTCCAAAAAGACGCCTAGCCATTTATTTCTCCGGAATTGCGGCATCTTGGTGGATTTAATGGGAAGTTTAATTTCCCTTCTTTCCAAGCTAGAAGGAGTCTGGGTTGGAGTCTCCTCATCGCTTGAGTCTTCCATCAGAGCCATCAACATCTCAAGGGCTTCTCTATCCTGTTCTTCAATAGGAGATGCAGCCGCGGGTTCCTGATTGGTGCCCTGATGGATCTGTTTAAGGAACACTTTTCGCAGGAAGAGTGTAATGTCCTTATACACCTCAAATTCCCTCATAGGCGCAGTAGGTGAAAAGGAGAGCCCTTTTGCTAGCAGCTTCCTGTGTCGATCTAGGTTGAATTCAGATGGATTAATAATGGTATTGATTGCATCGACCGAATCAAGATCTTTCATGGGCTCTACCAAGTCTTCCTTCATATCTATTTTTTGTTTTGGCTCCATGTGTTGGTCCTGGGGGTTTCTTCTGGGTTCTGAGCTCTTCGACGTGTTCCTTTTCGACCTCCATCTTTTTCTCCTCCTGTTTTTAGTATGCCTTGGGTTCGAGTCGTCCCTGCTAAGGGTGCTGAGTCTTCGTCTAAAAAACCGACTGATCGGGGTGACCCATCTTCGCTTTCGGAGGTATTTGTGGCCCCCCGGGATCTTGAGCGTGTCCATCTTCGGTTCCGACGTGAGTTGCTGCGTCCTCTTGTTTTGGTGAGGTCAAAGATTTGATCTTTTGCCCAATCTTCCAAGTCTCTCTGAAATTTAGTTTGTTTAGTATCTCTCAAATTCTTTTGGGTTCTAGTTACTACTTTTTTCAGGAGCTGATTTTGTCTTTCAAATTCTGGTGAGTCCTTGTAAGGTTCCAAGAGTTTTAGACTTTTGTCTATTTGGGCTTGTAATTCATTGGATTGTAAGGATCAGTCTACAGCTTGGTTTAGATATCTTGGGCAGATCTGAGTTCAGGAGGGCAATGGCTGGGGATCTTGGGAGCTGGTGGCCTGTGATCCTGTAAATCATGATGAAAATTTTGTTCCAGAATTCCCTTATTCTAGGGCATTCCCACCAGATATGTGCCATGGTGCCCTGCAACTGGCATTCCCTGGAACATTGCGAGTTGGCTGAGGGGAAGATAGCTGTGAGTCTAGTGGTAACCATGTACCATCTAGTCAGTACCTTGAGACTAGCTTCAATCAGGGAGATGTTGATAATGCCTTTGAAAGATCTTACATTAGCTGTCTGCCACTTTTCAAGAGACCAATGCGGTTGTAGGTCATTGTCCCAAGCTGTCATGTGGGGTAATTTGCCAGTCCTGTGATCTACAGCCTCGCCACACCACTGCTCATATGGTGTAATTTGAGGTGGGATGGGTTTGCTTTTCCAGATAGTCTGGAGAAAGTGTTGGATTTGATGTAGACGGAAGCGCTTACACAGTAGCTCAAGGAGAGTGGGCCTGTGGAGGAAAAGAAGTGCCCCATTCGGTATAGCCCCTTATCTAGACACCATTGAAATGCTTTGATGTTTAACCCTGAGGGGGAGGGCGGGTTATGGAAGATATGTGATAGAGGGCGAGTTTCTGACACCAGTGAGGTGGAAGTTTTCAGTCTGTCCCAGAGTGACAGCGATTGGGAGAGGGTGAGAGAAATGGTAGCCGGGCGATCTCTAGGGGGGATCCAGAGCAAAAATTCTGGTGTAAAGGAGGGTGTAGCCTATCTTTCTATGTTTATGTAAACAAAATGCAGCACTTAATAAAGTCCAATAGATGAAAAATGCTTGTAAGAAGAGCAGAGGAGATCCCAGCTCCAGGGTTCAGTGTATTAAGTCAGCACACCACACCACAGTGACCGTTTCATCACGCCCAGCACGCTTTTCTGATACCGCGGTACATGCTGTTTTATCCGATCTGTTAATTCCACTTGAATGTGAGTACAATTATAATAAAATACATATTTCTCTTCCGTTCACTGACAGACGCAGCCTTCTTATGACACATGGGGTTATGCTCATCCTACTAGGAGTAGACTAGGCAAAAACAAACAAAAGCGTAGGCTGGCCCCTCCCAGGGGGCCGTCCTCACCTCAGCATATAATCCCCCTGCTCTGCATAGCACATCAGTTTTCTTTTGCCTAGTGCAAGGAGTAGACCTGGTTCCCTTTGGGATCTGCGGTCTCCTGAAGATTCATCTGATGAAGACTGCTATCAAGAAGCTGGCTGGTGGTATAGAGGATATCTAGAATCCAAATCTTTCCCCAGTCCGGCCGACACTATGCGAACGCCCTTCGGGGTGCCCACCGCATAGCGTCCGTTCCGTGCGGGCGGCCAGTGGCTAAACCCCACTAGAGCCCAGTGACTAGGTACGCCTGTCCAAGGGCCTGGCCAGCAGCATGCCTCCCCTAGGGGATGGTAAGTCCTCCGCTACCGCTGCACCCGTCGAGGATTGGTGAGTGGACCCCTCTGCCGCCTTATGGCGTGGAGAGTGGGCATCTGGGCAGCTTTTGGTGGTAAGCCGGCCGGTGGGGGCTCAGTAGAGGGAAATTTTTGGGGTAATACCCTTGTGAGGTTAAGCCTCCGTTCCCCTCCCCCCTCCCACTCCCCCCAGCCACAGTACGGCACTGTTGCACTGACCGTTCGACTCTGCACCGACCACGTTGTCACGGCATGACGCCGACCC
>BLSH010413350.1:20179-36696 GCA_018402905.1 Glandirana rugosa | reverse complement strand
TGTTTGTTGCTGTCACGTACCTGGCGGATGAGTCTGACTTCTGCAGGGGTAACCTCTCTTGCGGCCCTGGTTCGAGAACCCCTAATAGAGCAAACAGGGAGTTCAGGAGCGCAGGGGGGCACGAGGGTTGGACAGGAACACTTGGTGGTGCGTGTAGGTCCACTGGGACTCGTGCAAGACAGAAGAGTGGTCGTACAGTCCGGGTCGGCAACAGGCAGGCTAGGAAGGACAAAAGGAGCAGGCAGGCGGATGGTCGGGTACAGGCAGAGTTCGTTAACGGGCTGACAGCAGAAGTGCAGAAGGATCAGACAATCGGATGGTCGTAGGCAAGCCAAGGGTCGGTTCAGGCGGAGTTCAGACAAGGTCGGGCAAGCCGGGTCACAGGAACAGGAGACAGGAACAGATAACAGGCACAAGTTGCTCAGGAAGGGCGGGTACACGCTATAGAACGAACAGCACTTGCTACAGGAAGCAGGAAGTTTAAATAGAGCTGCTTCTCCATGAGTTAGAGGAGATAACAACCAAGTGCTATTAACCCTCGGCGCAGTCTACTAACAGAGTCAAAGGCTTTTTGTAAATCTAATGAGATGATCATTCCTTTTTATTTCGGACCTCCGTCCCAATTAGTCTGTAATATGGAGATGATGTCAACCGCTCTTCTGGTTTGGTCTGGGCCCTGCCTTCCCGGAATGAACCCAACTTGGTCTTTATGTATATATAGGCTGATAAAGGAGGCTAAACAATTGGCTAAGATCTTTGTTAGGATTTTTAGGTCGTTGTTTATAAGGGATATGAGCCTGCAGTTGCTGACTTCCTCCTGGTTTTTGTCTGGTTTGGGGATGACAGATATATAGGCGGTATTAAGCTTGGAATCTAAGGGTGAGCCTTGCGTTGTGGAGTTAAAACATTTTGTCAGGAATGGAGCTAATATGCTGGCAAATGTCTTATAATAAGGAATTGAAAAGCAGCCCGGACCCGGAGCAGAGCCTCTTTGAGGCCTTTTATGATTTCTAGTACCTCGTCTTCCATGAAGGGTTCATCAAGTACGTTTTTTGTGTTCCTGGGAAAAAGAAGGTAAGGGTAGATCTTTGAAGAAATTGGGGTTCATCTGATCCCTATCCCCAGGTGAGGGGCTGTATAGGTGAGAATAAAATTTGTGAAATGTGGATAGAATTTTATTTGGGTTTGCTGTGAGTTGCTGTCCTGCTATTTTTGTTCTGTGTCAAGGTGAAAGTCTGGAGGCCAGCATGGTTCCCATCCAATCTTTTTGGGAGTAGAATCTAGCCCCACCCCAGCGAAGATGCTTTTCGGCTTTAGCCGTGAGGGCCAAATTTAATTCTAGCCTGGCAGAGTCTAGTTGTGCCGTCAAAATGCTGGAAGGGTCTTTTTTATGCATAGATTTGAGGTGCAAGTAGGCTTTTTCCAGGTTTCTAATATCTATCTTTCGCTCTTTCTTGATTTGTATTACTATCTGTATAATTTTGCCCCTAATGGATACCTTGTGGGCTGCCCACAGCAATTCGGGAGATGTGCCTTCAACATTGTTTAGTTGGAAATATTCCTTCAAGGAGTCAGCTATTTTTTTGGTCCTAACGGGATCATTGAGAATAGATTAATTTAGTCTACAATGTCCTATGGGCTGTTTTGGGAAGGTTTTATGCATGGAGAGAGTCACTATAGAATGGTCAGACCAGACTGTGTATATGATAGAGGCAGTATGAGTAGCTGGAATTAGGTTTGGGGAGATCAGGATATAATCAATCCTGGCATAGGACTGGTGTGGGCTTGAGTAGTGTGTGTGTAATGCTGTTTGGAGGGATTCAGTTCCCTCCAGATATCTACTAGGTTTTGTGTGTTGATATATTTGGCTATTTTGAGGCTGGCTTTTGTGAGTCAGGTTAGCTGTTCTGTTGGGGGCCTTGATTTGTCTAAAACGGTGTTGGAATCGCCACCAAAGATGACTATACCCTCTAACAGGGGGTTTAAGGTCCTGAAGAGGGACGTGAAAAAAGGCAGGTTGCCCCTTGTTTCGTGCGTAATATGACACTAAAGAATATAATTGTCCCTCGATTGTGTCCTTGACTAGAATAAATTTACCCTCCGGGTCTTTCAATTCAGACAGCTCTGTGAAGTTGCTCTGTTTCGAGAAGAGGATTGCGACCCCCCTCGTCTTATTTTCAGCATTGACTAGGAAGAATGTCGGATAGTGGGGATGAAGAAATTTAGGGCTATACCGATTTGGGAAATATGTTTCCTGGATCATGACTATGTCCAGTTTGTGAGAGCGGTAAATTTCAAATGTCTTCTTCCGTTTAACAGGGGAGTTCAGACCTTGAGCATTGTGTATGGCAATCCTGATCACCGTCACCTACCTCTAGTAGTCTTCTCCGCCGTAGTGGGGTTCCATTCATGGGGCGTGTGACCACCCTGAGCAAGAGGATGATAAGAGCCGCTGACTGCTGGTTGGCTAGGGAGAGAAAAGGTGTTAGGAAGAGGAAATAATTAGGGCACGTAGAAGACATTGGAGATAGAGTAAGAGAAAAGAACATAAGGACAGCAAAACACAAGAAAGTCTCCCGAGGAGACAACTCGGACTGGGTGGATCAACGCCTACCCGAAGTCCTAAACCGTATCATCAGTTCCTAAATCAGAGCTTACAACCTATCCCGTGGGAGTGGTATTTCCGCTACCATAGGGTAGGTGGAGGCGCAAGGGGACCACCCCTTGCCCCAGTGTCAAATTGAAAATAATGTTATCACACTACCACTGCACTGTAATTTGGGTGTGCAGGATCCTTTGTGCTTCAGTGGGGGTACCTTCCCTCTCTGTAGGAGGGGGGCTGTACCTCGATGAGGCATTCTGTAAAAGTAAGTCTGTTCAAGTGCTTTTCACATTTGTAGAAGAGTCTAGAGAGTAGCGCAAGATTGAGGCACAGTTTTAGTGGGGCCATGAGGTTGTAGTGGCAGGAGGCCCACTGTTTGGAGTAATGATTGGTGGAAGGAGGACTAAGTAGGATGATTAGATTGGCATGTTGTCCTTTTGTTTTTTAGCCTTGGATTTGTTCCATAGGGAGGTCACTGGACTGAAAGGAGGATGATGTTTTGAGGGGCCTGCTGAGGGATTGGAGACATCCATTGGTGCTTCAAGAGAAATAAGCTTGAGGTCCAGCAGGATCTTTTTTCTCATCCTGGAAGTTTGAAAAGGAGTAAGTTTGTTCTTCAGGGTAAATTTGACTGCAAAGGGAAAAGCCCACCAGTATTTTATCTCCGTCTGGGAGAGGACTGTGAGGAGGGGTTTAAGGGCTCTCCTTCATTGGATTGTGGAGGGCAATCGATCTGCAAAGATCTGGATTTGGTGGCCCAGGAAGGCTAATTGAGGTTTTGAGCACGATTGTCGCATTACTTTCTCCTTTATGTTGTAAAAGTGGGGCTTCACAATGATGTCCCTGGGGTGGCCATCCTTCCTGGGGGGTCCTAGAGCCCTGTGAACCCTATCCAGGTCCAGACAGTGCTGCAGGACATTAGGGATAAGGTTCTTGATCAGGTCCTGGACCCCCTTAGGAATGTCTGTGATGGACTCTGGGAGGCCTCTGATTCTGAAGTTATATCTTCTGGCCCTATTTTCAAGGTCATTGATCCTGAGGAGGCCCGTCTCAAGCTGGTCCTGGAGAACTTGAATGAGGTCGGAATTTTGGTTAGCTTTGGTGACTGTAACGTCCAGTTTTTATTCCATTGCTTCCATCCTGGCTCCCAGGGTCTGGAATTCGGCTTTAATGCCCCCCGTAATTTTGGCTACATTGTTTGCTAGGCCCCTCTCCAGCAGGCCTGATAGTTTGCTAAATAGGTTCTTATTTTGTCTGGCTGTTTCCTGGCCCAAAACACTTGGAGAATGATAATTATGATGGCTGGGTAGTAGGGAATCCGCTGGTGAATAGGGAAAATGCTCTAAAGTCAGATCTAGCAAGGATTCTGTGCAAGAAGGGGACGGGATTATGGACTGTTGGCTTCCCTCTTGTGACATAGGGGTATATGTAAGTGTTGCCGGAGCGAGAACTTGCTTAAGTTCTGTGGGACCCTCCTGGTCTGCTGCATGTGGCTGGGCCGTAATCGTGGCCATATTGGTGCACCCTGCGTTAGCTGCTCCTGCCAATTTGTGGGCCAAAGTTCCTTCTGGCTGATGTACCTGGCATCAGGGTTCAGATTGGGGTGCTTCCAGATCCTGCTGCGTGGAGATTAGGAGCTTCTTGTAGCCAGGCTGGGAGTAATAGAGCGTGGTTTGTCTGTCGGTTAGGCTGCGGCGGCCATCTTGGTACACCCCGCAGACACAGTTATGTGGTGACCGGGCTTTTAAAGCAGTCCCCCTATAGCCAACTCCCTGTGGGTGATCAGTGGCTATGTCGGGTGATAGATCGTCTGCACCTGGGCGTCCTGGGGGTTATGAAGAAGATGTTGTCCATCGATCAGGCCACGGCTGCCATCTTGGCCCACTCCGTGGCTGCAGTTGTGCTGGGATCTGGCTTTTGTTGCAGTCCACCCACTGGCTGAGGCTCTGTGGGAGGTTGGGGGCTGTTCTGTGTGCTGGACAACCCGACCCCCTGCGTCCTGGAGCACTGTGGAGTGTGATGAGCCCGCCGGTAGTTGGGGGTGGTACGAAGCTCCAGGCTCAAGCTGCCATCCTGGAGCTACCGCGCATGCGCCCTTCCCTTGGATATCTTTTTATATCCCTTTCCTGTTTTATACAGTTCAACTACATTTTCACGCAGATCCTTTGACAAATATTTTGCTTTCCCCATCACTCAGAATCCAGAAATGTCAGTGCAGCACTGGATGAAAGATGCAAGGGTCTCTCAGGAGTCTAGAAACTCAATGACCTTTTATACACACACACTAATTACAAGCAAACAGATCACAGGTGAAGATGGTTACCTTTAATAACCATTCAAACCCCTTTGTGTCAACTTATGTATATGTCATCAGGCCAAAATCACCAGGGTATGTAAACTTTTGATCAGTGTCATTTGGGTAGTTTCTGTTGTCATTATGACTAAAAAGAGTAAACACAGTTGATTGATAATAAATGGTTTCAGCCAAACACTAACAATGAGTGAAAGAAATGTCTTTGTGTTATCATTCATATTCTCTGAAAAATGGTCAAGAAATCATAAATTCTTTGAGAGTATGTAAACTTATGAGTAGAGTTGAGCGAACTTCTGGTAGTCCGGGTTCTGCTGGTTCGGCTGAACTTCGGGGCAAAATCCGGGTTCGGGTCCAGACAGAACCCGAACTTTGTCCCGGACCCCGAACCCCATTGAAATCAATGGGGACCCAAACTTTTAGGCACAAAAATGGCTGTAAAAAAGTCCTGGAAAGTCCTAGAGGTCTGCAAAAGGAAGGAAATGGGGGTAAGGGTGGGACAAGTGCCCTACAAAGAAATGGGGACAGGGAAATAACTAAAAGCATTTTTAAAAAAATAATTTCATAAAAAAATCAAAAATGGAGGTGGATGTGGACCATCTTCAAACTGGGTCTGAAAAGTATTAATTAACGGTAGAAGCCATATAACTGTTCTAAAATCATCTTCAAACTGTGTCAAAAAAGTATAAATAAGCCGGGAGAACCCATATCACTGTTCTGCACACATCTGGAAACTGTGTGTAACACTTTAACTAAAACCGGGAGAAACTATACTACTGTTCTGCAAACATCTGGAAAATGTGTGTAACACTTTAACTAAAACCGGGACAAACCCATATCACTGTTCTGCAAACATCTGGAAACTGTGTGTAACACTTCAACTAAAACCGAGACAAACTGAACTACTGTTCTGCAAACATTTGGAAACTGTGTGTAACACTTTAACTAAAACCGGGCGAACCCATATCACTGTTCTGCAAACATCTGGAAATTGTGTGTGACACTTTAACTAAAACCGGGACAAACTGAACTACTGTTCTGCAAACATATGGAAACTGTGTGTGTCACTTTAACTAAAACAGGGACAAACTGTTCTGCAAACATATGGAAACTGTGTGTAACACTTTAACTAAAACCGGGTCGAACCCATATCACTGTTCTGCAAACATCTGGAAACTGTGTGTAAAACTTTAACTAAAACCGGGCGAACCCATATCACTGTTCTGCAAACATCTGGAAACTGTGTGTGACACTTTAACTAAAACTGGGACAAACTGAACTACTGTTCTGAAAACATCTGGAAACTGTGTGTGACACTTTAACTAAAACCGGGACAAACTGTTCTGCAAACATGTGGAAACTGTGTGTGAAACTACAGCATAGAGAAGAACAGGGATATGGTTTCACTCTGCTATAGTTTCACATAGTTTTTAGATGATTTTAGAACAGTGATATGATATCACTGTTCTAAAATCATCTAAAAACTCTATGTGAAACTACAGCAGAGCGAAACCATATCCCTGTTCTTCTCTATGCTATAGTTTCACACACAGTTTCCAGATGTTTGCAGAACAGTTCGTCCCGGTTTTAGTTAAAGTGACACACACGGTTTCCAGATGTTTGCAGAACAGTAGTTCAGTTTGTCCCGGTTTTAGTTAAAGTGTCACACACAGTTTCCAGATGTTTGCAGAACAGTGATATGGGTTCGCCCGGTTTTTGTTAAAGTGTTACACACAGTTTCCAGATGTTTGCAAAACAGTAGTTCAGTTTGTCCCGGTTTTAGTTAAAGTGTTACACACAGTTTCCACATGTTTGCAGAACAGTAGTTCAGTTTGTCCCGGTTTTAGTTAAAGTGTTACACACAGTTTCCACATGTTTGCAGAACAGTGATATGGGTTTGCCCAGTTTTTGTTAAAGTGTTACACACAGTTTCCAGATGTTTGCAGAACAGTAGTTCAGTTTGTCCCGGTTTTAGTTAAAGTGTTACACACAGTTTCCAGATGTTTGCAGAACAGTAGCTCAGTTTGTCCCGTTTTAGTTAAAGTGTTACACACAGTTTCCACATGTTTGCAGAACAGTGATATGGGTTCGCCCAGTTTTTGTTAAAGTGTTACACACAGTTTCCAGATGTTTGCAGAACAGTAGTTCAGTTTGTCCCGGTTTTAGTTAAAGTGTTACACACAGTTTCCAGATGTTTTCAGAACAGTGATATGGGTTCGCCCAGTTTTTGTTAAAGTGTTACACACAGTTTCCAGATGTTTGCAGAACAGTAGTTCAGTTTGTCCCGGTTTTAATTAAAGTGTTACACACAGTTTCCAGATGTTTGCAGAACAGTTTGTCCAGGTTTTAGTTAAAGTGACACGCACAGTTTCCAGATGTTTTCAGAACAGTGATATGGGTTCGCCCGGTTTTTGTTAAAGTGTTACACACAGTTTTCCAATGTTTTCAGAACAGTAGTTCAGTTTGTCCCGGTAGTAGTTAAAGTGACACACACAGTTTCCAGATGTTTGCAGAACAGTGATATGGGTTCACCCGGTTTTTGTTAAAGTGTTACACACAGTTTCCAGATGTTTTCAGAACAGTAGTTCAGTTTGTCCCGGTTTTTGTTAAAGTGTTACACACAGTTTCCAGATGTTTGCAGAACAGTTTTTCCCAGTTTTAGTTAAAGCGACACACACAGTTTCCAGATGTTTGCAGAACAGTAGTTCAGTTTGTCCCGGTTTCAGTTCAAGTGTTACACACAGTGTCCAGATGTTTGCAGAACAGTTTTCCCGGTTTTAGTTAAAGTGACACACACAGTTTCCAGATGTTTGCAGAACAGTAGTTCAGTTTGTCCCGGTTTTAGTTAAAGTGTTACACACAGTTTCCAGATGTTTGCAGAACAGTTTGTCCCGGTTTTAGTTAAAGTAACACACACAGTTTCCAGATGTTTGCAGAACAGTAGTTCAATTTGTCCCGGTTTTAGTTAAAGTGTTACACACAGTTTCCAGATGTTTGCAGAACAGTTTGTCCCGGTTTTAGTTAAAGTGTCACACACAGTTTCCAGATGTTTGCAGAACAGTGATATGGGTTCGCCAGTTTTTGTTAAAGTGTTACACACGGTTTCCAGATGTTTGCAGAACAGTAGTTCAGTTTGTCCCGGTTTTAGTTAAAGTGTTACACACAGTTTCCAGATGTTTGCAGAACAGTGATATTGGTTCGCCCAGTTTTTGTTAAAGTGTTACACACAGTTTCCAGATGTTTGCAGAACAGTAGTTCAGTTTGTCCCGGTTTTAATTAAAGTGTTACACACAGTTTCCAGATGTTTGCAGAACAGTTTGTCCCGGTTTTAGTTAAAGTGACACGCACAGTTTCCAGATGTTTGCAGAACAGTGATATGGGTTCGCCCGGTTTTTGTTAAAGTGTTACACACAGTTTTCCAATGTTTTCAGAACAGTAGTTCAGTTTGTCCCGGTTGTAGTTAAAGTGACACACACAGTTTCCAGATGTTTGCAGAACAGTGATATGGGTTCACCTGGTTTTTGTTAAAGTGTTACACACAGTTTCCAGATGTTTTCAGAACAGTAGTTCAGTTTGTCCCGGTTTTTGTTAAAGTGTTACAAACAGTTTCCAGATGTTTGCAGAACAGTTTCTCCCAGTTTTAGTTAAAGCGACACACACAGTTTCCAGATGTTTGCAGAACAGTAGTTCAGTTTGTCCCGGTTTCAGTTCAAGTGTTACACACAGTTTCCAGATGTTTGCAGAACAGTTTGTCCCGGTTTTAGTTAAAGTGGCACACACAGTTTCCAGATGTTTGCAGAACAGTAGTTCAGTTTGTCCCAGTTTTAGTTAAAGTGTTACACACAGTTTCCAGATGTTTGCAGAACAGTTTGTTCTGGTTTTAGTTAAAGTGACACACACAGTTTCCAGATGTTTGCAGAACAGTAGTTCAGTTTGTCCCGGTTTTAGTTAAAGTGACACACACAGTTTCCAGATATTTGCAGAACAGTGATATGGGTTCTCCCTGCTTATTTATACTTTTTTGACACAGTTTGAATATGATTTTAGAACAGTTATATGGCTTCTACCGTTAATTAATACTTTTCAGACACAGTTTGAAGATGGTCCACATCCAACTCCATTTTTGATTTTTTTATGTTTTTATTTTTTGAAAAATATTTAAAGTTATTTCCCTGTCCCCATTTCTTTGTAGGGCACTTGTCCCACCCTTAACCCCATTTTCCTTCCTTTTGCAGACCTCTAGGACTTTCCTGGACTTTTTTACAGCAATTTTCAGAACTTTTGGTAAAATTACCAGAACCCCGGACCCGAACCCGGACTTTTTTTGAAAAGTCCGGGTTCGGGTCCGGGTCCTGGACACCCCAAAGTTCGGTATGGACCCAAACTTTACAGTCCGGGTTCGCTCAACACTACTTATGAGCACAACTGTATATACAGTATCTCACAAAAGTGAGTACACCCCTCACATTTTTGTAAATATTTTATTATTTCTGTTCACGTTACAACACTACAGAAATTGCACTTTGCTACAATGTAAAGTAGTGAGTGTACAGCTTGTATAACAGTGTAAATTTGCTGTCCCCTGAAAATAACTGAGTACACCTCTAATTGAACATGTCCAAATTGGGCCCAATTAGCCACCCCCCATTAGTATTACAAAGTCTCAGATGTGAATGGAGAGCAGGTGTGTTAAATCTGGTGTTATTGCTCTCATGAACTCATACTGGTCACTGGAAGTTCACCATGGCATCTCATGGTAAAGAACTCCCTGAGGATCTGAAAAAAGAATTGTTTCTCTACATAAAGATGGCCTAGGCTATAAGAAGATTGGCAAGACCCTGAAACTGAGCTGCAGCATGGTGACCAAGACCATACAGAGGTTTAAAAGGACAGGTTTCACTCAGAACAGGCCTCACCATGGTTGACCAAAGATGTTGAGTGTACATGCTCTGCGTCATATCCAGAGGTTGTCTTTGGGAAATAGACATATGAGTGCTGCCAGCATTGCTGCAGAGGTTGAAAGGGTTGGGGGTCAGCCTGTCAGTGCTCAGACCATAAGCTGCACACTGCATCAAATTGATCTGCATGGCTGTCGTCCCAGAAGAAAGCCTCTTCTAAAGATGATGCACAAGAAAGCCCTCAAACAGTTTGCTGAAGACAAGCAGACTAAGGCCATGGATTACTGGAACCATGTCTTGTGGTCTGATGAGACCAAGATAAACATATTTGTTTCAGGTGGTATCAAGCGTGTGTGTAGGCAACAGGTGAGGAGTACAAAGACAAGTGTGTCTTGCCTACAGCCAAGCATGGTGGTGAGAGTGTCATGGTCTGGGGCTGCATGAGTGCTGCTGGCACTGGGGAGCTACAGTTCATTGAGGGAACCATGAATGCCAACATGTACTGTGACATACTGAAGCTGAGCATGATCCCCTCCCTTCAGAGACTGGGCCGCAGGGCAGGATTCCAACATGATAAAGCTGAGGGTAAAGGTGATGGGCTGGCCAAGCATGTCTCCAGACCTAAACCATATTGAGCATATGTGGGGCTTCCTCAAATGGAAGGTGGAGAAGCACAAGGTCTCTAACATCCACCAGCTCCGTGATGTCATCATGGAGGAGTGGAAGAGGACTCCAGTGGCAACCTGTGAAGCTCTGGTGAACTCCATGCCCAAGAGGGTTAATGCAGTGCTTGAAAATAATGGTGGCTACACAAAATATTGCCCCTTTGGGCCCAATTTGGACATTTTCACTTAGGGGTGTACTACCTTTTGTTGCCAGCGGTCTATACATTAATGGCTGTGTGTTGAGTTATTTTGAGGGGACAGCAAATTTACACTGTTATACAAGCTGTTGTAGCAAAGTGTAATTTCTTCAGTGTTGTCACATGAAAAGATATAATAAAATATTTACAAAAATGTGAGGGGTTTACTCACTTTTGTAAGATACTCTCTCTCTCTCTCTCTCTCTTTATATATATATATATATATATATATATATATATATACAGATTCTAAGACACTTGTATTTCCAGTTTTGGGGTCCACTGGCACACAAAGTCACTGGAAAAAATGCCAGGACCTCTGGTTGAAAAAAAGCAGAAAAACTGCTCGTAATGGCTTATATTACACAAGCATTTATGAGAGTTTATGGGCATTTGCATTTGCTTTTAAAAGTTTTTTTTTTTCCAAAACATTTTCCTCTACTAGTTTTTCATTATAATCAATATACAGGGTGGGCCATTTACATGGATACACCTTAATAAAATGGGAATGGTTGGTGATATTAACTTCCTATTTGTGGCACATTAGTATATGTGAGGGGGGAAACTTTTCAAGATGGGTGGTGACCATGGCGGCCATTTTGAAGTCGGCCATTTTGAATCCAACTTTTATTTTTTCAATAGGAAGAGGGTCATGTGACACTTATTGGGAATTTCACAAGAAAAACAATGGTGTGCTTGGTTTTAACGTAACTTTAGGAGAAATGCTAGCACAGGCTTCCAGTATCCATAGTTTCAGGTGCTGCACATCTTCACAGCATATGGTTTTTTTATGGTTTTTATGGTCGGTAAAAAACAATACTGGGTGAGCTGCTCCTTCCAGGAGGTACCGCCATTCCTCCAAAGTCGACTTAATGGCCAGCAATTCCCTCTCACCGACATCATAGTTCCAGCAAGATGGTGCACCACCATATTATGGGTGTCAGGTCCGAGCATTCCTAGATGAACAGTTTCCTGGAAAGTGGATTGGTCGTCGGGGCCAGTTGAATGGCCCCCAAGGTCTCCCGATCTGACCCCCTTAGACTTTTATCTTTGGGGTCATCTGAAGGCAATTGTCTATGCTGTGAAGATACGAGATGTGCAGCACCTGAAACTACGGATACTGGAAGCCTGTGCTAGCATTTCTCCTGCGGTGTTGCTATCAGTGTGTGAAGAGTGGGAGAAGAGGGTTGCATTGACAATCCAACACAATGGGCAGCACATTGAACACATTTTATAAGTGGTCAGAAACTTGTAAATAACTCATGAAAGAATAAAGTTACGTTAAAACCAAGCACACCATTGTTTTTCTTGTGAAATTCCCAATAAGTTTGATGTGTCACATGACCCTCTTCCTATTGAAAAAACAAAAGTTGGATTCAAAATGGCCAACTTCAAAATGGTCGCCATGGTCACCACCCATCTTGAAAAGTTTCCCCCCTCACATATACTAATGTGCCACAAACAGGAAGTTAATATCACCAACCATTCCCATTTTATTAAGGTGTGTCCATATAAATGGCCCACCCTGTACACTTGATGCCAAACTCTCCTATAGGCGGTGTTTATGTGTGTTTATGATTGTTCAGGCATTTTTTAGCTCAAAAGCCACTCTTCATAACACAACTTTTGTTGTTTCTCTTTTATGTCTCTAAACTGCCCTGCCACTAAACTATTGTAAATGTCTATAGTGTGTATGAACACATAGGCTAACATAGAGGGGAGTTTCAAGGCACAGAAAAAAAAAGCTCAAACATCTGTAGAAGCAGCTTTTTTGAACTGTGGAGTGTATGAGCCCTTACATTCCTTTGAGAACACAAAAGGCACAATTTAAAGTTTATGAATATCTATTATTTATCTTTTAGATTTTTGAACTATGTTGTATTTGTGTGTGCTAATAATGAGTTTATAGTTTTTTTAAATAGAGTTTTAATAAACATTTGCACAACTATCATGGTATGTAAAATATTAGTAACATTATATTTATTTTTTACAGCCCCTGTGGTTTGGGGGTCTTACTAACTTTTGAAGCTATAAGTGAAAAATAGTGGAAAATGACAAATAGGTTGAAAATGGTCTGGCCACTGGAGGTGAAAAAATAGGAAGCAAGACAAGGCAACGGAAGGCTTAAATGTTTCTTTTTTTTTTTTCTTAGTGGAATTGCTGTATAATGTATTACCAATGTGCATTTCTAGTGAATGAACCTTGATCTTAATCTGTTATGTTTGTGCAGAAATTGTTTCCAATTAATGTAGCACCGTGGCAGCAATGCAGAACAGTATAGCACAGTGGCTTAGTGGTTAATACGTTTGTTTTACAGTGCTAGGGTCCCTTGGTTCAAATCTTAACTAGGCAACTGCCTGCATGTGGTTTGCATGTTTACCTATGCTATATGCCTATGGATCTCCCTTCCACACTCCAAAGACATTCTGGTAGGTTAATAATTGGCTCATCTCGTAAGCACTTTGAGCCCCAGGGAGAAAAACACTATAGAAATACAGATTGGAAAAAGACAAAAACAAACAAAATATAGCCAATATCTCTATATCCACTACTGGCAGTAGTTATGCTCCTTATAGAGTCTGTGTCCCAAATAGCAACATCATTTGAATATACATTATAGTATAGTTAACTGACCCTTAATGTCAAAATGCCTTTAAACAAAACGCATTTTTATTTAATGCACTCAGTTTGGAACTGAAAAAAATTGAAATATTTTATAGCTAATCTTTGTTTAATAAAAATTGTCAAGCTTGAAAGATAGAGAATATTCTGTAACACAAAAATCTTTGATGTTTGCTCATCTTTACATCATAGAAGGAGCTCAAAGGGTTAATTAAAATTTAATGATTCAGCCAGCACTTTGAAAAAGTTATGAACTTAGATGAGATCAATCACTTTCTTGGACTGCCTGACTTCAAAGCAGACATTATGCAAAAAAAAAAAAAAAAAAAATCATTCTGTACCAAATACATAAGCAAATATTTTCTCATTAGTTCTTTGCAGATAGTTTAAATTTCACTGTGAAGGTGCAATGCTTAAATGGTTTAGATGCATTTAGTGTGGCTGTCAGATTGTTTTTTCTTTTTACAGCTGGGTATTAGTAATCTATATCAAATATTTCCTTCCAAAACACTAAATGTAGCCATATATATACAGATATGATATGAAATAGCTACTTAACCTGTGTTTGCCATCTGTAAATTTTGCCAAAAGAAGCAATATTCCAAAATATTTTTGACATCCCAGTTTGCCATTAAAAACAGTAACTGTAAATGGACCTTCTATTACAACAGATTGAGAAGTGCAATTTATGTGCTGAATGCTGACAGTATAGGGCCATTTATGAAGTACTACAAAAATTAATTTGGTGGCATTTCTTTAAAATTAAGCTAACAATGGATACTAACAATATTGAGAGATCAATTAACTATATACAGATAAAAATTTGCATGCACTTTAGTCACACAGGTTACTATACTGTTAAAATGCATACTCTAAACATGAACCACTTTATCTGCTCTACTATGGTGTACTTGTTCAGCCAGGTATGTGATTTGCACAACCCTTCTACATTTTTTGCCCCGGGTGAGTGACTTCAGATTCCTATCACACTACAATAAGCAATGCCTATTCATGATCTGCCTGCCATCTACCTTCTGATTACAAATAAATAAGCAAGTTTTAAGGCAGCGGCTCCCAAACTCATTCTTAAAGTGCCTCCAACAGGCCATGTTTTGGGAAATTCCCTTAGCTAAAATACCTTTCACAAATACTAAGTAATTGACATTGATGTAAAACAGCTGTGCAAAGTGAATGTAATCCCAAAAGCATGACCTATTAGATGTACTTGAGGACTGAGGTTGGGAGCCGATGTTTTAAGGAATTTGGTGGTTGCCTGTTATCAATCACTTGAGGATGAGCACGACAGCACCTATTGGTCATTATAGGGCCATTCTGAGCCACTGGTCTATTCTGCAGAGCAAGAAAAGAAACAAAAAAAAAAAAAAACATGGGTTTATCAGTTATGCATGGAGACGTCATCAGCTACAACTACTCTTTCTATCACTAGTATGATATTGACACTTGCCTATTACATGAAGGGCCATCAAGCCAAGACTTCAATGCACAATACAAAAATGAACACCTTTATAAAGAAGATCACAAAATTGATAATTTTAAAAATAGTAGCATGCCAGAGCTCCAATACACAATTATATAAATGGACACCTTTCCAGAGCTTATCAAATGGGTGCCAAAATATTATATCAAAGCTGGGCTTAAAACTGAATATATCTACACACCAGCTGAAACAAGGACATTCCTACTTTGGGGTGAAACTACAAATTATAGATAAACTGTGATCCCCTAAGCTCACCACTCTGCACATAGCAATGATGGCCTGTAACTGTCCTTCACTTCTAAAAATAGCCCCTTTACATTGGGGTTCAGTGGTAGCCTTTTATGGTTAAAAATAAACTCATGCATGCATCATGTGCCTTTTATTGATTGGTGGCCACAACTCTCTACAGAAGGGGGCATAGGTGACAGAAAACAGTTTTCTATTATCCTAAATTTCTGTGAAAATGTTGTGAATATATTGAAAAACTTTCCCATTTTGGCCAAATGCATTTCAGTCAATGAGAAAGGAGCAGTTAACAAAGTCTCTAGTGACAACTTAAAATGATATTGCAGGTGTGCTGTGGATGCAGGGTAGTGGATGCAGGTGTACTGCGGATGCAGGGCAGGGGATGCAGGAGGACAGGAGCAGAGTCAGACAGACTGGGTCATACACAAAGGATCAATCAGCATAACAGCAGGTAGAGAATGGCCAGAGTTCAAGCCGGGAATGGCAATGGAGGATCAGGCAAACAGGTAGCGATAGCGAGGACAAGCAAGCCAAAGGTCAGGACTAGAGATAGCAGAGTAATCAGGAAGCTGGATCAATAACTGGATCGGATACAGGCACAGGATTGGAGTTCAGGGTACACCTGCAGATCAAACACCAATGAACTAGTGCAGTTGAAGCATCTTCTCTCATACTGGTCACTGAAAATTCAACATGGTACGTCATGGCAAAGAACTCTCTGAGGATCTGAAAAAATAAATTGTTGATCTACATAAAGATGATCTAGGCTATAAGAAGATTGCCAAGACCCTGAAACTGAGATGAAGCACGGTGGCCAAGACCATACAGTGTTTTAACTGGACAGGTTTCACTCAAAACAGGCCTCGCCACGGTCGACCAAAGAAGTTGAGTGCACGTGCTCAGCATCATATTCAAAGGTTGTCCTTGGGAAATAGACATATGAGTGCTGCCAGCATTGCTGCAGAGGTTGAAGGGGTGGGGGGGTCAGCCTGTCAGTGCTCTGACTATTGACTAATTGTGAAGCCAATGAATCCGTCCAAACTCAGATCACGGTCATTTTCTCCAGCCTCACTAATTGGCTGGAGAAAAAGTCAGCACTTTTTTGGCACATTAAAACATTTGATTCTCGTGACTGTCCGACTGGGGGGGTGGGGAAGTTGGAGACGTCGTTACGACCGTCGTGAGTATACAGATAAAGGGTTCCTGTTGGAAACTTATACTACGACTCGTGCACGTGAGTTGAAGAAACCAGCTGGCACCGCTCCGGACAAAACTCACTTTGGACAGGTCAATTTTGTGACATACCAGAACCGGTGGCACGAAGTAGAGTCAAAGTCCCAGAACCGTTAGAAGAATATCGGATCTAGTAGAAATACATCTAGTTGTTAAATAAAAAAGTCTAGGAGTCTCTCAAGAAACGGTACTGCATGGTACAACTTAAAAGTCACTGGTCATACTCTCTTCTACGAAGTTGACGT
>BLSH010413350.1:6043-16099 GCA_018402905.1 Glandirana rugosa | reverse complement strand
ATATGTGTTACAGCAAATGAAATCCTTGTATTATACTGTGGTCTATTTACAATTTTTCGTATTATGTTTTTAGAACCAAAGCTATACAGTGACTTTTCTCCCTGAGGAAGAAGTTTGTTACATAACTTAAAATAACTTCGAAACATGTAGGAGAGGAAGTTGCACCTTCACCACCAGGACCATTTGCTCCAATTGAGGGTTTGCTTGCTTCCACACTGTTACCTGTGTTTTCATTTGGTTCATTTTATTTTTTTTTTTTATATGTATACTATTATGTTTGTATATGGCAACCACATTACTCGTCATGTGACGGTTTTAACCCTGATCTAATAAATTACCAATTCTTTTTTGACACTTTTTTGTATACTTTGTTTATTTGGGGGAATTCTGTGTTGCGGCAAATCCCTATGGGCCCTCCTTCTTGCAAATTTCGTGCTCTGACTATATGCCTCACACTGCATCAAATTGGTCATGCATGGCTGCCATCCCAGAAGGAAGCCTCTTCTAAAGATGATGCACAAGAAAGCCCACAAACCGTTTTCTAAAGACAAGCACACCAAGGACATTACTGGAACGATGTCCTGTGGCCTGATGACACCAAGATAAACTTATTTGGTTCAGATGGTGTCAAGTGTGTGTGGCAGCAACCAGGTGAGGAGTACAAAGACAAGTGTGTCTTGCCTACAGTTAAACATGGTGGTGGGAATGTCATGGTCTGGGGCTGCATGAGTGCTGCCGGCACTGAAGAGCTACAGTTCATTTAGGGAACCATGATTGCCAACATGTACTGTAACATGCTGCTGCAGGGCAGTATTCCAACATAATGACCCCAAACACACCTCCAAGATGACTACTACCTTGCTAAAGAAGATGAGGGTAAAGGTGATGGACTGGCCAAGCATGTCTCCAGACCTAAACCCTATTAAACATCTGTGGGGCATCCTCAAACGGAAGGTGGAGGAACGCAAGGTCTCTAACATCCACCAGCTCTGTGATGTCATCATGGAGGAGTGGAAGAGGACTCCAGTGGCAACCTGTGAAGCTCTGGTGAACTCCATGCCCAAGAGGGCTTAGGCAGTGCTGGAAAATAATGGTGGCCACACAACATATTGACACTTTGGGCCCAATTTGGACATTTTCACTTAGGGGGGTACTCACTTTTGTTGCCAACGGTTTAGGCATGAATGGCTGTGTGTTGAGTTATTTTGAGGGGACAGCAAATTTACACTGTTATACAAGCTGTACACTCACTATTTTACATTGTAGCAAAGTGTCATTTCTTCAGTGTGGTCACATGAAAATTTATAAAAAAAATTTACAAAAATGTTAGGGGTGTACTCACTTTTGTGAGATAGTGTATATATGTGTATATATATATATATATAGAGAGAGAGAGAGAGAATGAGACAGAGAGAGAGAGAGAGACAGAGAGAGATGGAAATTAAAGGGGTAAAAAGGGGGGGGGGGGTGTGGACATGGATCTCAAGACTCATCCACCGAGTCGAGATCGTGGTAAGGGATTAGCGTCTCACCCACACAGGGTGGGGTTCAAAATGGACCAGAAACACCAATTAAATAGCAGGGGATGTGAGGGTCCCCCAGAAAGGCAAGCGGCTCGTACCTCATGAAGAGGGTTATATGGGAACACACCGCGGTATAATCCAAAATAATCTTTATTCACAAAGTCAAATCAAATTGAGATCACAATGGCAGTAAGCACATGCAGTAAAATAGACAACATTGTCTGGTTAAATGCACATACCGTATGGCCCCATTCACACTAGTAAACACAGAGTATCAACAAATGTCAAATATATTGTACTTAAAACCAACAGGGTGTTTGCATGGATCCTGGGGAACCTCCGCCAGGCCACATGCACAGTAAAGTACCTAATGCTTGTGCTGGGGGACATTCAGGTCTGTCAATTACACACTTGTGATTAAGCATAGTGACAATGATACATTTAAGATGGATCCAGGGTAATTCTTGCTCAATGAAGAAATGCTGTTGAAGCTTCTGGCTAATTGATAAATTGTGTCAACAATATTTAACAGTCAAGAGCCAGTTGGTTGCTAATTGTAACAGAATCTATTCAAAACATTCCACATTAAGCATGAGTGTGTGTAGAGATAATAGCAACAATGTTCAACATCTGAGTGTGAATGTATGAATGAGTAGGTTAACTACTGTTACTCTGAATGTAAGTGATCTCAGCGGAGACACCTGCACAGGAAGGTGCTGGATGGTTTGACCGGGAACATGCAGGTAGAGTAACCCATGGAGTACTTGATTAGCATGGATAGATGAACCAAGCCTGGGAATTACATCCAGTGACAAGCCATGGCTGCATAGCCAGGAATGCCATGCCAGTGATGATCTGAGCAGTGCAGGAAATGTAATTTTAAACTTGGGTGTAGATGAACAAAAACAAATCAAAATGCAAAGAGTAAAGTATATCTCCATTGCGCAGGGTCCAGGGACTGTGTGGAGATCCCCTCTGTCAGGGAATTCACTGTTTGCTGATACTAAGAAGGTGGGCAGGAGACGTGTGATAAATACACAGAGTTCCCAATCCCATGATTCGGCTGTGTCTCCTTGCATGCTCTGGTAGATTGCAGTTTGGGAGTGACTCCCAGTCAGAGGGCAAGCAAGGATGACACAGATAACCAAGTCCAAAGGTGCAATTGTGTCTCTGTATGGTGCTGACTCCAAACTGCTGGCCAATAGCCACAAACAACCGATGAGTGGATATTCGGCTTGCTGTATTTTCACATGCAATCGGAGCAATCCTCCATATGTGTTCGATATTGCCGAGGGATGTCCATTCTGACTCACACATTCATTCACTGGTCTGCCTTTGGCTCTGCTGCTGGAGAAAGAGCTAAATGCAGCTAATGACCGCTGTGCAGCATGTCCGGGAATTCAGGTCTGTACTTCATGGATCCAATATTGGGTGAATACTGATGGACATCTCTGGGGGCCAGATGTCCAGGTGTGGATGGGTTGGCGGGTGTGCAGGGAACAAAACGGATGTATTTCACTCACTGGGGTGCGAGTTTCATCAGGGAGGGGGGGGTCATTGGCAATGATGCCAACTTTTAAAGGCTTCTCATACTCCCCTCTGGGATAGTCAATGACCTCACTTCTGCCCATTTAAATGTATGTTGAATAGTTAACTCCATGTGGGTGGTGATTTGTGGAGGTAATGCCAAAACGACATACAAAAATGAATCATAAAAACAATGTATCAATATCTTCAAATATTATATCCATTTGGTACCTGGGTTGCTCAGACAGGTCAAACCATAAAATAAATGCAGGGTGTGTAGGGCCTGGACAAGAGGAGTGATCTCAATATTTACAAAAGGGGTCATGGTGAGCAGGCATCTAATTACACACCTGTGCCCCCTATTGGGTTGAGAGGGAATTAGCGCAAAGCAAATCTCCCAAAGGGCTCAAACTGCTGGTATTGTATATTCTATGGATTAGTATTTATCAAGGGAGGGTGTATTAGTGTGCTAGAAATACCTGTAGATTGAATTCTGTGTCCAATCCTTTCGGCATCAGGCTCCCTAGTCTAAATATCCATTCTTTCTCTTTCTGCAAGAGTACAGTGTCAAAATCTCCTCTTCTTGCTGATAGTTGTAATGCATATATGCCTTCTACTTTTAACCCCGTGGGTTGTCTATGGTGGAATTTAGGAAAGTCCTGGGCAAGTGTTGACTCATCTGTTGGATCTCTAATGGCTGACAGGTGTTCTCCTATGTGGGCTTTCAATGGGCTTTTAGTCTTTCCAACATCGATTTTTTTACACAGGCATGTGATCATATACAGTACTCTTTTGGTGCTACAGTTACTGCTGTACAGTGAACTGCTTGATCATGCATATGTTTTGGTGATCGCTATCTGCAAATGTATTCGTTTTTTCTACATATTTGCATATATGGCATCTGCCACATGAGTACATGGCCTTTAAGGGAGGTAGGTCTGTAAGCCATGTCCGTGTAGGAGATTTGGTAAATTCAGATCTGACCAATTTATCGACTAGATTCCATGTCCTCTTGGCTTTCAGAAATGGTCTAGGTCCTATTATCGATTCCATCTGAGGGCATCTTGTTAGTATGTGCCAATGGTTGGTAAGGGTGGCACAAACCTGTTCCCATTGGCTGCCATAAGAGATTATGATCCTCACTGGCTCTGTGGAGGGCAGTTAAAGGGCATTAGTTTTTTCTTGATGGATTAATTCCTCTTGGTTTGTGATGCCTTTTTCCTCGAGAGTTTCAGAAAACAATGTGGATATTTCCATTGCCTGAAGCTTCCATATAGTTCAGACGCCTCTTTTCTATAGTCACTTTCCAAGGAGCAATTTTGCTTGATCCTTAGAAATTGACCAGTGGGGATTCCCCTGATGAGAGATCTTGGGTGGGGGCTTGTAGCTTTCAGCAACGTGTTGGCCACTGTCTGCTTGCAGTGGGTTTTGGTGATGAGTCTTTGTTCCACCACTTTAATTTGGAGGTCCAGAAAGGAGATTTGGCTGTCAATGTAGATATAGGTTAATGTCTTGTTCTCATAAACTCCTCCAGAGCTTCAGCAGATCCCTGCCAGAGTAACAGGGCATCATCAATGTACCTGAGCCACAGGGCTGCATGGCCCAGGTACATTGCTGAATGATAGACCACCTCCTCCTCCCAGAGCCCTAAGTGGAGGCAGGCATATGCCGGGGCCCAAGGGGCACCCATCGAGGTACCTCGTACTTGTTTATAGTAAGTACCAAGGAATTGGAAGCAATTGTTGCAAAAGGCAAAATGTAGCAAATCCACCAGGAATTTGTTTTGGGCCCCCATCCCTGGGAAGTGTTTGTCAAGGAAATGCGCAGCTGCGGCCAAGCCCCACTTGTGGGGTATGGACATGTACAGTGACTCCATCTTCACACTAACAAGTAGGGCACCAGGGGACACAACAACTTCTTGCATTTTCTTCAAGACATCTCCCTTGTCCTTAACATAAGAAGATAAATCAAGGACCATGTCCTTGAGAAGTGCATCTGTGTATTTGCCACAGCATTCAAGGGGGCACTTGACTGCAGAAATGATTGGTCTCCCTGGGGGGTCAACCATGGCTTTATGTATTTTTGGTATAATGTAGATCGTCGGAGTGTTGAATATGTCAACCTTGAGATAGTCATGTTCTTTTTTAGTCAGCAGATTGGATTCTAGTGCCAAGTATAGTTTAAAATTCAATTCTCTAATGATCTCTGGGAAGGGGTTGTTCTTCAATCTCTCATAAGTAGAGTGGTCCGCAAGTTGATGTCTGATCTCCTTCTCATATTTATCGGCCAATAGGAGGACAATATTACCCCCCCTTATCACTCTTCTTTATAATGAGGTTGGGGCCTCCTTCAATTCCCTTCAAAGCTTGTCATTCTTCCTGATCCAGGTTATCTTGTGCATTCAGCTCTTTCCAGTTGATCATCTTCAGATCCTCCTGGACCAGATCCAAGAAGACCCCCGGCCAGCAATTTTTTTCTGAACAGAGGCATCTTAGTTGATTTAATGGGTAAGTTAGGTTTTCTTTTCCAGGGGTCCATATCAAACAGCTTTTCCTGTGTTTCCAGCTCATTTTCAGCTAACAAGGGCATCTCTCACCTCCTTTTCTTGAGTTGTCATATGTCTATTTATTTCTGGAACCATGGGGGTTTCATGATGAACTTGTCTCAAGTAAACTTTTCTAAGGAACAAAGTGATGTCCTTATAGACCTCAAACTCATTCATAACTCCCGTTGGGGAGAAGGACAGACCTTTCTGCAGGAGTCTTCTATGTCTGTCCTGAAGATCAAAATTAGACAGATTAATAATAGTGTTCATATTTGGATCTCCAACAGAGTTCTGGGGTTGAATGTCTGATATATTAACGCCGTCTTCCTCTATTTCTTGTTCTGATTCCTGGTACTCGCTCTGGTCTTCCCTTGTTCGTTGATAGCTTGCTTCTGGGGTCCTTTCCGCATCATCAGATTGAGATGTCTATGTGATTACCGCACATCTCCTGCTCACTTTCTGAGTATCAGCAAACAGTGAGTACTGACGATTCCCCAACAGAGGGGATCTCCACACATTTTCTGGCCCCTGCGCAATGGAGATATACTTTACCCTTTGCATTTTGATTTGCTTTTGTTCATCTACACCCAAGTTTAAAATTATATTTCCAGCACTGCTCAGATCATCACTGGCATGGCTTTCCTTGCTCTGCAGCCATGGCTTGTCACTGGAAAAAAATTCCCAGGCTTGGTTCATCCATCCATCCTAATCAAGCACTCCACAGGTTACCCAACCTGGATGTCCCCGGTCAAACCATCCAGCACCTTCCTGTGCAGGTGTCCCCGCTGAGATCACTTACATTCAGAGTAACAGTAGTTATCCTATTCATTCATAAATTCACACTCAGATGTTGAACATTGTTGTTATTATCTCTACACACACTCATCATGCTTAGGCCTCATGCACACAGGACGTTTATTGACTGTTTTTCAGCAGCTGTTTTCAGCTGCAGACTTTTTTTTTCTACAGTCAATAAACCCTCCATCATGTTATTCTATGTGTTCATGCACACACAGGCTGTTATAAGCAATTTTTAGCAGTGACTTTTTTGAGCTGTAAAAAAAGCCCAAGAGCTGAGGGGTTTTTTTGGACGTTTTTCCACCGTAAAAACTTCCCTGATAAGCTACTGACATTTTTGTGCTGTTTTTTTAAAAAGTCCTGTGTGCATGAAGCCTTATTAATGTGGAATGTTTTGAATAGATTCTAATACAATTAGCAACCAGCCAGCTTTTGACTGTTACATATTGTTGACACTATTTATCCAGTAGCCAGAAGCTTTAACAGCATTTTTTCATTGAGGAGGAATTACCCTGGATCCATCTTAAATGTATCACTGTCACTATACTTAATTACAAGTGGGTAATTGATAAACCTGGATGTCCCCCAGCACAAGCATTAGGCACTTTACTGTGCACATGCCCTGAAGGAGGTTCCCCAGGATCCATGCAAACACCCTGTTGGTTTTATGTACAATATATTTTACATTTGTTAATATGCTGTGTTTACCAGTGTGAATGGGGCCATACGGTGTGTGCTTTTAACCAGACAACGTTGTGATATCAATTTGATTTGACTTTGTGAATAAAGATTATTTTGGATTATACCACTGTGTGTTCCCACATACCCCTCTTCATGAGGTATGTACCACTTGCCTTCCTAAGGGATCCTCATATCCCCTGCTTTTTAAGAGAGAGATATGGGCAAACAGCTTGAGCCAAGCAAAAGTATGCCTGTTCTCCCGTTCGGCAAACAACTGAACTTGTGGGTAGCTCGGCAGAATTTCAACCCGCCCAGTACCCCACAATGCATTACGCACTTTATAGTGCATTCTAGGGCTCTAGTTGGATGAAGCCTTACACCTAACCACTGGTCAGGTGCAAGGTTTTGCCAATTAGTGCTGTCAGATCCCTGATTGGACAAAGTGATGACTACTTTATCCAATACAATAATGGCTCAGTACTCATAGTCCTACCCCATACTATAAAACTAACATACCATAGCTAGCTCTTGCAGTTTGTTGAAGTGGAGATAGATAGAGCAGGGCTTGTTTTGCTACTAGTAAATAGTGTGTTCACTGTTCACTTATTGTGACTCTTGCATGCAGAGTGTTAGTTTATTGTTAGTATAGTGTGTGAGAATAGTGTGTCAGTGTAGTGTGTTAGTGTAGTACAGTGTTTAACACAGCTTTACATAACATTTTAGTGCTATATACAGTGCCATTGACCCTTTTTTTTGGGGTTGCTGCATGTTTTTGTGTCCCCTGCCTGCCCTTTTTTTTTTTTGACTATGACGCCTTTTTTTTTTTTTACTTTTTTTTTTAATATTTATTCTATTTGTTATTCTGATTCTATTTATTAGGAACCCCCACAGCCATTCACATATCATGGCTTTGGATGATAGTCGAGGATCCACCCCAGGAGATTTCCACACAGGGAGAGTCAAGGGGGGATGAATAGATAGAAACTATTTATTAAGGTTTAAGGATTTTTTTATTGATTTTCAAAGTGACACGGTATATGAAACATATAACAATACATTAGTCAGGAAAATAACAAGTAGTGAGCTAGACCGTTGGCATGTAGCATTTAACAAACAAACAATATCCTGCTCTTACAACAATCTACTTATGAGAGAGGACCACCACAATGGGGAGATCCTCTCCTACTTCCCGTACACTACCTTGGGAACATGACTGTGTCCATGGTAAAGTCAGTCAGAGTCAGTTACTTATAATCCGGCAGGATGTATATATGAATTATGCAGTTTAGGAATCTTGCTCCATACCTAGGTTGACTTAGGTTTAGGGTTACCTGATTTATTCAAAATAAAGGAAGTAATGAAGAGTAGAGGTAGGGGAGGAAGGGAGAACAAAAAGGCAGAATAAGTTAGAAGGAGAAGAGAAAAAGAAGAAGCGAGGGAAGAATTAGAGTATTAGAAGAGTCCGTGTGTCTGGTCCCATTCCGTCGTTCCGTGACCCATTCAGCGAATATGAGTGTGCTCACCATGTTTGACTGTGACGCCTTTTGAATTTTTTTATAGTTTTTACATTTCTGTCAGCATCAGTCCTCAATTTAAAGTGCACCAGACACCACTTTTCATTGTATAAAGTGCATCCAATTACACATTTCCCAGTTTCTATAAAATTTGAGTAATAAGCCCCCCCATCAAGTCTGGGAGGCCAATAAGCAGACGTTCCCATGCCACTATGAGGGGGCCAGCAGTGTCTGTGTCCACAGGCAAAGGTGGATGTGATCTGTCCTCAGGCAGGGCACCTTTGTCTCTGTTTAGTGATTTGACCTGTGCTATCCAACCACAGCATGTAGAGGAGGTGGTGGACTGACTTACTAAACAATCCTCATCCTGTACAACCCTTCAAGCTGGCACTAGTGCACAGTCCACTACAGCTGCCAGAGGGCCTTATTCTTTCCTTGTCCACAGCTACTCCTGCCATAGCTCCAGCACCATGCATGAAGGTGTCAGCTGAATTATTTGAACACAGCATCAGCCACTTGCTGCTTGAGGAGGTAGAGGAAGGGACTAACATGAGCCAACAGAGAGGGGAGAACACTGATAAACAACAAATTAGCAGTCATGTTCCCCCAGATGCAGTGTATTGCCAAGTTGGCTCAAGTGATGATGAGGGTGGAGGGGATGCTGATGATGAGGTCGCTGACACGATTTGGGTGCCAGATAGAGCAGAGGAGGAAAGTGAGGGGGAGAAAGAACCCCTATGAGGCAGGATGTCCTCCAGAGGCAGGTATCATGGAAGAGTGGAGAGCAGCCACCCTATGCCATCAGATTGTGGAGTTGTTATCTCCCAGCCCTCTTCGCAAAGCTCAGCTGTGTGGGCTTTTTTTAGCCCGCGTGCAGCTGATTGCACTGTTGCAATTTGCAATCCCTCCTGCAAGCAGATCAAGCGTGCCAAAAACACCAGCCATTTGGGTACCAAATGCTTGACAATAGTGTTGAGTGAACCCGGACTGTAACGTTCGGGTCCGTACCGACTTTCGGGTGTCCGTGGCACGGACCCGGACATTTCAAAAATCGTTCGGGTTTGGTCCGGGGTTCTGCTATTTTACTCCACGTGTTGAGAAGCTGCAGGGCAGCCAATCAACATTGTGCACCTCATTTTATCGTCTTGGGGCCTGGTTTGGGCTTGCTAAAAACTTTACAGGCCCAGGCACGGTGCCTGTGGGCTTTCAGCCATGCCTGGGCTTGCAATGTCAGGCCCAAGTGAGTTGTGATAACAGTTCGTAAACCATGGGTTTACCGACCACAAAAACCGTGCGAACTAGACGAACGTCCTCCCTAACGTTTAACGTTGTCACGTTAGTCGACGTGCGCCCGATTTTTTTCGGGTGTGTCGACTCGAAACGCTTCTCCCGACCCTCTATTGTTGAGGTGTTAGACTACCGTATCCCACCGACGAGAGGTGAGAAGGTACTATGGACGGAGACCTCC
>BLSH010413349.1:1935891-1957798 GCA_018402905.1 Glandirana rugosa | reverse complement strand
GTCTCTCCACAGACTCTGTTGACTGGCTGACATTTGTAAAAATCAATCAGTCCTGGATTAGTTAGCAGCGATCAAGCCACCGATGCCGATGTCACTGATTAAGAGTTATTGGGATTGCAAATCTCTGCAAGACTGTATAGGCTGCCTAGCTTTGTGGTGTTGATTTTATCTGAAAGTCATTTTTTGGTATAGGTTTCTTGGGCACAATTAACACCCAAGGACCAATTTTCCTGCACCTATTTGACAGGTGCATCAAAATTAAATTTTTACAGCAAGGCCAATTCTTGCTTTCATCAAGACAACCTCTAAAAGGTTACAGGGTGAGGGCACCAACAACAATAAAGACCAAATTTTCAGCAATTGTGTGACAGGAGAGTCAAATTTAATTTTTTTACACCAAGGCCAATTCTTGCTTTCATCAAGATTACCTCTAGAAGGTCATGGGGTGAGAGCACCAACAACAACCAAAGACCAATTTTTTTCTGCAACCATGTGACAGGGGCATCAAATTTATGTTTCAATGTTTTTATTGGTTTTCCAAATTTTGACATTACAAAAAAAGCAATCTTACAATGTTGTATAGGAATAGCAGTAATACAGTATTTTGTAGAAAGCAAACTTTACTCGTATCCACGGGTAGTGCGTATCACAGTTTAATTATCGTCACATAAACTTACATTCTTGCATTTATTAAGGTTTTGGTGGTGAAGCTGGGAGATTTCATCTCGTGGGATGTCCCAACTGTTTCAGCTTCAAAGGCTGAGTGATCATAACGTTTAACAAATAACTCTTCAACTTTAAACTATAAAATGTTACCATTTGATTTCCACCCGTCCCCACAGTTCATGCTATAGTGTGTTGTGCTCCTTCTGCCTTTGTCTACCTATCAGGCCAATCCCCCTAGGACCCCCCACTGGGAGCAAGTTTGTGTCCTGTGAGGATGGCCCTTGTTTGGTGTGCGGGTTGTGCTATTCGCTACATTGACTACTGGTTGGCTATAAGAAGCGTTCCACTGATCTTGATGCCACCCAGGCGGACCACCGGTGCCAAGAGTTTTGTGCCTCATCCAGTCTCCCTTGGCTGGATGCATGCATAATCTCGTAGCAGCTGTGAGTGTTGGTTAGATTTATTGCATCGATCACTGTTGGGGGAATTGGGGACTTCCAGAGTTTTGTAATGTTGGATCTGGCTGCCAGTAGGATGTGTGTCACTACATTTCTATGTTTAGAATGGACTTGGTCTATGTTCAGGTTAAGTAGACCTAGTGCCGGTGAGGCTTCAATGGGGGTATCTGTTATTTCTTGGATGATTTGGAATATGCCTTGCCAGTAAGACTGGATTTTTGAGCACTTCCACATTATGTGGAAGATGTCTCCCTTTGCTGTGTGACACCTCCAGCATAGGTCGCTGTTTTTGGTATCAAACGACGCTAACTTGGATGGTGTGAGATACCATCTAAGCGATATTTTGTATGTGAGTTCCCAGAGGGATTAGCATTGAGTTACTTTGAATATTGAGTGGAGTGCGTTATGCCATTGTGATTCCGTGTAGGTTTGTCCTAAGTCTTGTTCCCATTGTAGATGTGCCTTAGCTTTGGAGAATTCTTTTTTTTGTTTAATGCTGTTGTATATTATTGGTATGCCTTTGACTTTGGTTGAATGACTATTGAGGAATGCCCATATCTTGGGGGGTATGGTATACAGTTTAGATTCAATGGATTTGAGATATGCCTTTACTCTGAGGAATGTGAAGATTTCCGTGTGGGGCAGTGAATGTTCATTTTGTAGGGCTTCAAACGGTTTGATTTTATTTTTCGATAGGAGATTATGTAGGTGAGCTATCCCTTTGGTTTTCCAGGTTTTGAGGTTGAGGTCTAGGGCCATTTGTTCAAGAGTTCCTAATGGAAAGTTGGGCTTAATGTTGCCTGGGTTTAGTTTTAGTTTCTCTGTTAATAGCCTCCATGTGTGTGCTGTAGCTTTGATGGGTGGGGGTGCTGATGTGGGTGTCTTCCCCCCTAGGGGGATTCTCAGAAGCCACTCTTTCAAATTGTGTTTGGGGATGTAATCTGATTCCATATGACTCCATATTTTAGTGGGGTGTGAAAGAAACCAATCTTGTGTTGGTGCAAGGGTAGCTGCTATATAGTAATCTTGGAAATCTATAGAACTAGTGCCGCCTGCTTTTTTGTTTTTAATAAGTGTCGCATGTGCACATCTTGGTTTTGACCCTTTCCATATGCACTGGTTTAGGACGGTACGTAATGCTTTGAAGTATGATTGGGGGATTCGTATAGGGATGGTCCTAAAAAGGTATAGGACCTGTGGGAGGTGAAGCATTTTAAATGCTGCTAGTCTCCCACTCCATGACAGTTCATGCCTAGTGAGCTTTTGGGATTCAGATCTGAGTGTCTCTAAGGCTGGTTTAAAGTTAGTGTTGAATAGTTTTTTCACTGAATTAGGTAGCCGAATCCCTAAGTACTTAACGTCGTTTTTGGCCCAGAGGAATGGGTGTTGTGACTGTAGCAAGTTACTGTTAATTGCATCTATGCCTATTTCCAACACATTGGATTTATTTTCATTCGCTTTATAATAAGATATCTTACTGAAAAGATCTAGGGTTTTCCGAACCTCTACCAGGGAAGGAACCGGATTGGACAGCATCAATATTATATCGTCAGCAAATAAGCTGATTTTGTGAGTCTTTTTGCCCACGTTGATGCCTGATATACGGGTATTTCTTCTGATCATTTCTGCTAAGGGTTCTAATGTCAAGTTGAAAATTAGTGGGGATAAAGGGCACCCTTGTCTGGTTCCATTAGTTATGAAGAATGGTTTAGAGAGCATATTGGCTGAAAGAACTCGGGCTGATGGAGTAGTGTATAACGCCAGTATGGACTTTAGGATATGGCCCGTGAACCCAAATTTTTGGAGGACTTGCTGAAGATATGTCCAGTGGACCCTGTCGAACGCCTTCTCTGCGTCCAAAGATAGGAGCAGAGAAGGCATTCCGTTGAGTTCCACATGGTGAAATACATTTATCAGTCTCCTCGTGGCGTCAGCTGCCTGGCGGCCTATAGTGAAGCCAACTTGGTCAGTGTGTATTAGGGTGGGCATTACTGTACTTAATCTGGTGGCTATAGTTTTGGCAAAAATTTTGATATCTAGATTTAGTAGAGATATTGGGCAAAAATTTAGCGTCTCGTTGGGTTCCTTCCCTGGTTTTAGAAGTGTGGTTATAGTTGGTTGCAGATTTTCTGTTGGAAAAATAGATGAGGAGGCAGAGTCGTTGTACACCACAGTCAATGTTTTTAATAACAGGGAGGAGAATTTTTTGTAGTACTCACCAGTGAGACCATCCGGTCCTGGTGCTTTGTTGGGGGGTATTGAAGATATGGTGTTAAGAATTTTGTTTTCTGTAAAGGGTGCGTTAAGGAGGTCAATTTGGTTTTCATTGAGTCTGGGGAGATTAACAAGAGCCAAGAAGTCGTTAATTTGTTCTAGGGTTGATTGTGGAGTCGATGCGTCTCGGTTTAGATTGTAAAGGTCGCTGTAGTATGTGCTGAATGCGTCAGCTATATCTTGTGGGTTAGTTAATCTTTTTTTGGTATGGGGATGGAGGATGAAGTCAATGTGCGTTTTAGACCTAAGGCCTCTCAATTTGTTGGCGAGTGCTTTGCCTGCCTTGTTGGAGGTGGAGTAATAGGTGGCTTTTAGCTTCCTTTGCGTATGCTCAAAGGAGTGTAGTAGCAGGGATCTTAGTTCCTGCCTTAGAGTCAAAATTTGTGTTGTGCGTTGGGGTGTGGTTTGTTTCTTATTGAGAGTCTCAAGATTGTCAATTTGGTCAGTGATATCTTTTAGACGCTGCGTCCTTTTCCTTTTAAACCTTGAGGCTAGTTGGATTAGAACTCCTCTGATAGAGGCCTTGTGGGCATTCCACACCATGACTGTATCCGCCACTGAGCCAGTGTTAAAGTTAAAATATTCCTTCAGGTGGGCTTCTATCTCCTGGGCGAAGTCAGGATTTTGTATAATGTAATTGTTCGCCCTCCATATAGGATTTTTGTTGTGGGAGAGTGAATCTGCTATTTCTATCGAGATTGGGGCGTGGTCGGACCATGTCATGGTGTGGTTCGCCGAGGATGTGATCCCCTGCAGGAGCCATTTGTCAGTTAGGAACAAATCGATTCTAGAGTAGGTTTTATGTGACGGAGAAAAGTACGTGAAGTCCTTTTCCGACCCATGGTGGCACCTCCACACATCAAATAGGTCGTGTTGCATAAGGAACTTCTTTAGGGGTGATTTTCTTCTATTGAATGTGGAGGTAGAGTCCGGGTGAGGGTCGACTGTGGTATTAAAGTCTCCGCAGAGCAATAAGTGGCCCTGCTGTACTGGTTTGGCAATAAACATTACTTTCTGTAGGAAATCTTGTTGCTGGACGTTAGGTGCGTAAATGTTAATGATCGTATATGGTTGTTTATTGATGGTGCATACCAAGATGAGGAATCTTCCTTGAGGGTCTTCGTGTTTCTGCTGAAGGGAGAAGAGAACTGTATTTCTGATGGCAATGAAAACTCCCCTTTTTTTTTCAGTGAACGACGCTGTAAATACGTGAGGAAACTGCTTGTTGGAGCATTTGGGTGGTGAGGTAACTAAGAAGTGTGTTTCTTGAACACATAAAATGTCACTTTGTTTCTCTTGTGCTGTGCGCCATAGGGAGTGTCTTTTCGCCGGGTGGTTAAGCCCGTGCGCATTGATTGACAGAATTTTCAAAGGCATTGTGATAGTTGGAAATAGAAGGTTAATGTCGCACTTACAGTTAGTTGTGTGCCCGTCTCTTGTAGGAGTTTCTGGGTGGTGGGCTTGCTGGCGGGTTGTTGTAACGACTGTTGACAATGTGGGCACTGGTGGAACAGAAGTTCGTTAGTGAGACAACAAGAATATAACATGCAAGATTGTAATTGGAAGAGAAAAAAAAAAGAAAAAAAAAGGAAAAAGAGAACGGTGAATATATCTGAATTTTCAGTTTCACCGCTGTGGGGCGTACAATTCTTGTGTGTGAGCGGTTGGATTGGGCAGGTGGTGACTGCAGAGTTTGGAAGATTATGTCATGAGATATTCGCCCTGCGTTGTGGTCCATGAATACTATCTGGAGCTTTTCTGTTTCTGCTGCATTGCGGTTTTGCTGATCCAGGTGAAGGTTGGAGAAGGGAGGTATCCAGCGGGGGGTCAGGAATTATTCCCCATTGGTGGAGCAGATGCATGCCTTCCTTGAGGTTGTCGATTTTATGAGTGACATCATCTTTTGTTATCAGGAGGGAGGCTGGATATTTCCACTTGAATTGGATTTTGTGGTTGTATAGGCCTTTGGTTATGGGGTTCAAATCTTTACGAAGTTGTAAGGTGTATTTAGAGAGGTCTGGATAAATCTGTAAATTTTCATAGGGATGTGGCAGGTTGGGTGTTTTCCTCATTGCCACCAGGAGTCTTTCTTTGGTTTGGAAAAAGTGAATTCGCATTAGGACGTCTCTGGGGATCGAGGCTGCAAGGTGGGACGGTTTGGCAATTCTATGGATTCTGTCGATTATAATATCCCGTGGTGATGCTTCGGGCAGGACCAACCGCATGAGGTCTTTTGCAAATCTCTGGAGGTCTTGCGGGGGTATTGATTCTGGAATTCCACTGAGCTTTACGTTGTTGCGTCGAGACCTGTCTTCTAAGTCTGCTATTTTAGCTCCCATCCATGTCTGTTCTTCTTTGACTTCATCCACTGCGTCTATGATGTCAGTGACACATGCTTCCACACCCGTTTCTAAACACGAGACTCTGTGGTTGATATGTTTCACATCGGTTGAGAGTGTTGTGATTAGTGTGGATAATTCGGTCATCAGTGAGGATTGAAGGGAGAGAAGCATGTCCTTGAGGGTTGTATCAAGGACTGGTTGTCCTGTGGTTGGAAAAGTAGCCATTGGGGAATTTAGCGTTTCCTGGGTCGTGTTGGTGCCATTTTTAGGGTCTGTCAATGGTGGTGGAGGTGGAGACGCATCAATCCGCATCCTTGCTTTGGCAGGGCTGCCTGTGATGGGGTTCTCTTCTATTTGGTGTATTGATGAGGAGGGTGCTGCTGGTAGCAGTTCTTCTTCGGCGGGTTCATCAGGGAGGTCAGTGTATGCCTCGCTAGTTATTTGATCTTTCTGCTCAACTCTAGGTGTAGGGGCCGGTTTGAAGAAAAGTGAGGTTAGTTTTTGTGTTTTGAATTCTCCCATTCTTTTCCTGGACATGTTATGTGGCGGCGCCAGAGTGGTAAGGAGAGTGTCGGGCTTCAGTCGCTACTGTTCTTCCTTTCTGCTGTCTCCTATGGGGTCACACCATCCTGTTTACTATCATTAGTTCAGTAAAGAAATAGGGTTGGTGCGTTTAAGTAGGCTGAGTGTTGACAGTGGGGAAGTCTCTTGCGTGGAGGCCTCCTGTGTGGAGTATTTGAGTATGTTGGGGGCTATTGATTGCCCTGATTGCTATAGGTGGGTGTGATTCGGCTAGGAGATTGTCTGTAAAGCTTGATTTAAGCGCCGGTTAACCCAGCTTATCTTCTGATGGTCACTGCATCCAAGTGTTGACTGTAGCGCTTGTGAGGCCTGGTGGCTGCTCTGGGTGTCCCAAGATGGTAGTGAGTGCGTGGTGTTCCCTCAGGGGGACACATGCTGTTTGGGCCTCCTTATTAGGTTAGCGACAGGGGGTCGCTGGCGACTTCCACCCCCGTTCAAGTCTAGGTGGTTTCTTGTGGAGGGCGAGCGGGCCGGCGGACCGTGGGGTCGCAAATTTAGGCCGGGGATCCGGTTGTGGCCTACTCCCCCGCAACTGTGGATGTGGGGCTGGAATCACTGGATGTCAGTGTGCTGTGCAGGTCTCTGGGTGGGCAGGTGCCGTAATGAACGGTGTAGCTGTGTCCGGTGGTCTGGCGGCGGTAACGCGGCCGCAAATTTAGGCCGGGGATCGAGACGCGGCCTACTCCGCCGCAGGTGTAAGAGGCTTGTCTGCTCCCACTGTATGCAGGGCTGTTGTGGGTGACCCAGGGAGGATGGTGGGGGTAGTGTTCAGTGTGGCGGCTCTCCGGATGGGTTGCTGTGGCCGCAAATTTAGGCCGGGGATCGAGCCACGGCCTGTTCCGCCGTGGGTGGGGATGGAGAAATGGCTCCAAAGTAGTACTGGCCTGTTGTGTGTGTCCCGGGTAGGGTGATGGAGGTGTTTTTACCTCTAAATGGTGCCTTAGGATCGCAGATGGTTGAGGATTGGAATTCGGTCAGACGGAGCTCTGCATCTGCATGTCCAATCTCTTCCCTGGTCAAGCCACGCCCCCCTATTCCAGGAAAATTTAAATGCTTCCTTTAGTGAAGTAATAGACTCTTGTGGAAGAGAAACATTCAGGGCTTCTGACTTTTCATAGTTCACTTGAAGACCAGATAGGCGGGAAAAGGACTCTAGGGTCTGGCAGAAATTGGGAAGTGACGTGAGGGGAGAGGTGATGAACAGTAACATGTCATACGCAAACAGTCCACATTTGTGGATTTGAGTTCCACAAGTGACTCCTTTAATGTTAGGATTTTCTCTAATCGCAATTGCGAGAGTTTCAATGGCTATTGCAAAAATTAGAGGCGACAGTGGACAACCCTGTCTAGTGCCCCTCTCTATTTTAATTAAGAGTGAGTAATGGCCTTGAATGCGGATTAGTGCTCTTGGAAACGCATATAGAGAATGGATAATGCCAAGAAAGCGCTCCCCAAACCCCCAATGTTCTAGCAGCTGAAAAATATATGGCCAGGTGACCGAATCGAATGCCTTGTGTATGTCTGAGGAGAGAAGCATCCCCTGCTGAGCCGGACCCCCCGTCCAATTAGATTGAAGTATGGAAATTATATCTATAGCTCTCCTGGTCTGGTCGGGGCCCTGCCTGCCTGGGATGAAACCCACCTGATCCTTATGGACATAATCGTTTATGAATAAAGCTAGCCGGTTCGCTAGAACTTTCGTTAAAATTTTGAGGTCGTTATTGATGAGGGAGATGGGACTGTAGTTTGACACTTCTTCCGGGTTCTTATCAGGTTTAGGTATTACAGAGATAAACGCTGTATTTAAGTCAGAGTTTATTGGGGTTCCTGTAATTTTGGAATTAAAAAACTTTGTCATATGTGGAGTCAATGTTGTAACAAATGTTTTATAGTAAGGAGCAGATAGGCCGCCTGGGCCCGGGGCAGATCTATTTCTCAGTTGTTTGATAACATCCCCGATCTCCCTTTCTGTGAAAGCGCTGTCCAAAGATGCCCTATGCTCGTTAGAGAGTTTAGGGATTGGGAGGGAGTCTAAGAATTGGGAGATATCACGTTTACGGGTGGAGGGGGTTCTCCTTTGCTTTTATATGCATTTTTACATTGGAGTTAAGCCACCCAAGACTTTTATTAGCTCTGTTAAATTTATTTCCCATTGGGATGCACTGGCTAATACCCTTATTTAATATGCTCTTAATGCACAACTATTTTTCCTCTGTGTTCATTGTTCCTAGTATTTTATCCCATTTAATATCTTCTAGCAAGGAGCGTAGCTTATGGAAGTTGGTTCTTTTGAAAGTCAGTGTCTTTGTATTCCCCTTATGTTTCCTATTTGTGTGATTTATACTGAAACGAATTGACCTGTGATCGCTGTTCCCTAAATTGCCCCTTATTTCCCCATCTGCGCTCAGGTCTGTATTGTTAGTAATCAGTAGGTCTATTAACGCTTTGTTTCCTGTTGGTGCATTTACCATCTGATCCATGTAATTGTCCTGCAAGACATTTAGGAAATGGCGAGCCTTAGACGAATGTGCGGTTCCTTCCGCCCAGTCTATGTATGGGTAATTAAAATCCTCCATTATAATGATACTTCCCATTCTTGCCACCATTCCAAACTGAGGCAGGAGGCCCTCCTCTCCCTCCTCCCTTAGGTTAGGAGACCTATAGCATACTCTCAGTATTACTTCCCCCCTGGTTTCCTCCCTTTGTAGCTTTACCCATAAGGATTCCACCTCCTCCCTCTATTAGTGATGTTGTCCCTCACATTCACTTGCACATCATTTTTGATATAAAGGCATACCCCCCTTTATTAAACCCTCCCTATCTCTGCAATATAGGGAATACCCTACACTCAGCCAATCATGAGAGCTGTTGAACCAAGTCTCTGAAATTCCCACAAAATCGAGCAATCCTCCTCGTACAATAGCATACCCAGTTCTCCCATCTTGTCCGCCAGACTCCTGGCATTAGTGAACAAGCCACATAGTTCTGTCTGGACGCATGCCATCTCCTTATTGAGGTTACAAATAGGACTTGTTACTATACTTACCTCAGGATTAGGTGCTTTATTAAACCTATCACTGATAATTGGCCTCATGCTCACGTCCGAGCAGAGCACTTTTTCGATAGGGGTCCCTTCAGGACCCACTCTTCCCTCGCCTCCAACATGCTGACCAACTCTTTCCCTTTCTGGTCTTATTTACAAATTACACACTTTTTAAACAACCCTACCCTCACTCCTATATGGTCAAGACAACACACGCCCTTTGAAGCCGTATGCACGCGCACTGACCCACAAAGACACCTCATTTCAAACATTTATATGATATTTTTCTCTGAGGTGGATCCCATCCACAACAAGGCCTGCCAACAATGGCAAAAGGATCTAGATGTCTCCCTCTCAATAGAAGAGTGGGAAAGCATATTCCTCCACATACACAAAGGCACAGTCAATGTATCAGCACAAGAAAACGAGTTTAAACTTATGTCACACTGGTACAGAACCCCCTCACGACTTAATAAGATTTCACTCGCTATTCCACCTACCTGTTAGAGATGCAACAATGATATTGGTTCTTTCATACACATTTGGTGGCCATGTCTGTCACTTCAAACCTACTGGAAAGAGGTCCATCGTATCATTGCACAGATAATGACATATACCCTGGACTTCTCCCCAGCCCAATTTCTTCTTCATCATACCTCACTTTCTCAAATGGCCTATCTCCGGTCTTTGGCCATGCACCTGGTCAATGCAGCCAAAATGTGTATCCCAGTACTATGGCACTACACCACCCACCTTCAGTCTCGGTCTGGTTCTGACGCGTGGGGAGAAAGTCCCGCCAAATGCAGACCTGGGCATGCTGGCTCCATTTTCTGGAAACAGCAGAATACACACAAGCTATGAATACCCTATGATGATACCTATCTTGAGACCTAGGGGAGGGGATCCCTTCTCTCCCCCTCCCTCCCTGTCCTCCCCCCCTTTTTTTTTTCTTTTCTCTTCTGGGTCTTTTTTACTTCCACTACTGATTTCTACATAACCTATACAATTAAGCAGCAACATACCACAGACCTTTAAATACCTACCTTTGTTCCCTGACTCTAAATCAGTGACATGACCCCGTAGACATAATACTTATGCACATCTGTATGCCCACTATTTCTATTCAGTATGTTAATCCCCTTGTCTGCCTCTCAGACTTGCAATGGCTTCATAATTATAAGGCCACATACACACGGGCATTTTTTTTTTTTTTACCTTTGGATTTTATTGAATTTTCTTGAAAAGATTAACAACAGTGAGTTACAGTAAGATGATTGATCATACAAGACAGTAGTTTGTTGTTATCGGGGGAACATAGGTAAGATGTACATTAGGTTGTTGAAGAAATAAAAAAAAAACAGAAGTACAAGGTAGAGTACAATGCGTGAAGTTGCTCAACACCCTCTGCCACCCCTACCGGGAGCAAACTGTGGTGAGGGGGGGCGCAACCTCCATGTGGTCACTCGGATAAACATTTCAGTGAGTAGTAATAACGTTAGCAGGGAAGTCAGGAAGACAGGTTAAGGGGTTCTGACACCTGTGGTATAAGGATGTCTACTTGGTGACAGGTGGGGTTGATGGGTGTGGATACTTTGCTACTGCTAAAGAGTTGATGCACAGATTATAGGCTGGGGCGGTGGGTGGGTTAGTGGAGCTCAAATGGGGTGTGAGCAACCGTGTCCAAATTTTTACTAGGTTCATTGAGAAGTAAGGATGCTTCTTTGGTCTAAGGACCATTTTTCCCAGGCTCTGTGGAAGGATTGCATGGACATGTTGCCTTAGCAAATGTGTATTCCATCTGATATTGTAAATTCAGTAGGTGAATGACTTCCAGTAGTTGAGGAGGCTGGGGCGATTTCCATCTTTTCATTGATGCAAGCCGTGCTGCGATTAAGATGTGAGTCTCTAGGGTTTGTAGGCGTTTGGGCCATGAGGGGACCGAGAGGCCTAAAAGTAAGTCCAGTGGCACCATGGATATGGGGGAGTCACACAAGGAAGCTGTCAGGGATACCATATGCAGGTATCCAGCAGGGATGGTCAGATCAGTTGGCTGCACTTAAAGGAATCAGGACTAGGTGCAAGTTGAAAATATGAAGATATTTATTACACACATAGCACACTTCAAACACCAAAACACCAGCAAACATAAATGAGCAAGTAAAAGATGAAAACACACCAAACCCCAAAATAAACACCTAACTATCTGACTAATTAAATACAAACGAAGAAAACACACATATATAATAAGCAAACAGGGATGCCAGATAAGGGGAACAGGGAGCCAGGTACTGGGAGCAGAAGGAGAGCAAGGAAGCAGGTACAGGAATCAGGTCTCTGGGTCTGGATCACAGATCAGGGATCAGAGCAGGTCGAATTCAGGAATGGACACAGCTTTGCAGGGAAAATACCGAAGCATTGGGACAGGGAACAAGGCGGGCTTATATGGACCCAGCAGACCCATCAGGTGCAGCTTAATGACCTGTAAGCTCAATCTCCTGGGAGACACCCGCTGGTGGCCACCAGAACTACACCATTTGGTTTTCCAAACACTGCCACCAGCAGGTGACCCAAGCAAGGACACAGATCCTGACAGAAGCAATGAAGTTTGTTATGTCCTGCCAGAAGGGTCTAATATGTGAGCAGTCCCACCATATATGTCTCAAGGTTCTGTTGAGGTCGCAACCTCTCCAGCATTTGGGTGAGGTGGAGGGGTAGATTGTTGCCAATCTGGTTGGTGTAAAGTACCACCTGTGAAACTGTTTCTGTAAGCATTCCCAGTGTGTAATACAGTGAGATAAACGCAGTGGGGTATTAAGGGCCCTTTGCCATTGCTCGAGTGATGGTGGATTGTCTGTGAGAGTTGCCCAATGCTGAATGGAGGGGGAGAGTAGATCCGGGAGTGGGGAAGTGAGCAATTTAATAAAAAGCAACTCCTGCGCTCGGATGCATCAACCAAGGGCAAAAATGACCGTGAATAAATTCTTTATACGCGTAATGCTTCCTCAGCACTTGGTAGTCTTGCTGTCCTCCTCAGGACCATGGGAATCCAAACAGAACTGAAGAAAAATACAAAAGAGAGAGGGGCGTCCCAACCTAGTGCAATACCATAAGACCGTTTATTTTAACAAGGCATAAAATATACTCACAAGCGGAGCAGTGTAAAAGACATATAGATAGTAGATAGAGACTTCTTTCAGGGAACCAGTCTATCTCCACCTCAGCAGGGGATCCAGACCGCATCCTACACAAGGCTAATGCGTTTCCAGGGCGAACCCTCTTCCTCAGAGCCTTGAGGCCTTGAGTGGTGAAGGGCTCCGTTAAGGCTGCTAATTGTTCAGGAGAAATTGTGGGGAGGTGGATTGAGGATAAGAATTTGGCAATGTCCTTTGGTTTTGGGGGGCCATGGAATCCGTCACTTCTAGGTTGTACAGGTTTGCATAGAATCTGCTAAATTCATTGGCAATATCAAGGGGGTTGCTTATGCGTTTGCCCTGGGGGGTTGTGAGAAAGGGGATTTTTTTTTGTTGAAGAGTTGTTGTTTAAGTTGTTTGGCTAGGTATGCTCCCGGCTTGTTAGCCGAGGAGTAGGATGTCAGCTTGAGACGTTTGATGTAGAGTTCAAACTTAGAGCAGAGGTGTTCACTGAGCTCATATCTCAGCGTTTTGAGTTCAGTGGCCGTTTTGGCAGTAGGGTTCTGCTTATTTGTTAGTTCTAGGGTGCAACTTTTGTGGAGAAGTGAGTCCGTAATAGAGGTGTGCATTTTTTTAGTATGTGCCCCCAGTTTGATGAAAAGACCTCACAAGCAAGCCTTGTGGGCATTCCAAAGCATTGCATAGTCAGCCAGAGAATTTACATTGTTCAGAAAGTAGTTCTTAATCTTGGATTGAATTTGTGCTTCAAAAGTCGGATTATTGAGAAGGGAGGTGTTAAGTCTCCAAATTGTGTGTCTGGGGGATTTAGTCGGGTCGGACAATTTAATCGATACTGGGGCGTGGTCGGACCACGTAATTGTTCCAATCTGTGCTTGTTCTATGAACTGCAATAGATGTTTATCAGTGATTATAAGGTCAATCCGAGAGTAAGAACGTTGTGAGGAGGAGTAAAAAGTGTAGTCCCTCTCCGTATCATGCAGGCATCTCCAAGCATCATATAGGTCTTCCCTTTGTAAAAGGGAAGAGAGAGCGGAGGGTCTACGTTTAGTGGAGTTGGTTGTGTCTAGTAGAGGATCAACAATCTTGTTGAAGTCCCCGCAGAGCAGTAAGGACGTGGATCTAAACGGAGCTAGTTTGGTAAGTATGGAAGTGAAGAATTTCTTTTGGGTCATGTTGGGTGCGTATATGTTCACAATCGTAAGGGGGCGGTTGTCAATCGTTGCTGAGAGGATGAGATATCTGCCATCCTCATCCGCTACGCTGTGGTGTAGTGTAAAGTTTACTGATGTGCTTATGGAAATCATCACTCCTCTTTTTTTTTGAGAGGAGCTTACAAAGAAGCAATGTGGGTATTTTCTATGTTTACATGGGGGTTGCTTGAGACTGGAAAAGTGAGTCTCTTGTACACAGAGTATATCTGCTTGGTGAGATAGGGATTCTTTCCATAGTAAATTACATTTGAAGGGGGAATTTAACCCTTTAGCATTTATGGAAGTAAGTGTAATGGGCATGGTGGTTGATGATGCTAGGAGAGACCCGCTGTCGGTGAAGGGCTCCACCCTTTGGATTATTACAGCCTGTATGAGAGAAACGGTTGCAGTATTTAGTTAGCAAGAATACATACAGTGACCATGAGGGTGTCAGGTCAAGAAATACAAAATGTTTAGTAACATGAATAATAACGAAGTTATGTAATACTTTGAACAGTTTTTAAACAACGGTGTGCTCTGCACACTATAACCTGGGGGTGGTAGAGATTGTAGGTATAGAATGCCCCTACTGGATCGGTGTCGCAGGAGGACTGGGTGCATTCATAGTTTTGTTTATTCAGGGCATTGTGTTCCGGGAGTTAGTAGACGTGGGAGCCGATCTTCTTTGTCCTGTGTCATTGGGAGGAAGGGGGAGTAAGCCCCAATTCATTAATTTTTTGTATCCCTCTTTGGGTGAGACAATAGTGATCGTTTGGTGTTGGTACGTGACCAATAGCTTGGTTGGGAGGCCCCATTTGTAAGTTATGTTGTTTTGTTGTAGGACCGAGGTGACGGGCATAAAGGCTCTGCGCAGTCCCATGGTAGCAGGAGAGAGGTCAGAAAACAGCTTTATGTTCGTTTATGGGGCTGGCAGTGATTTTGCGGCTTTGGCGGTCGAGAGGATCTGTTCCTTCACATGAAAAAAATTTATCCGAGTGAGGACATCTCTTGGTATGTCAGTAGGTAAGTGTGCCGGTTTGGCAATTCTGTGGGCTTGGTCAATTAAAATATCGTGGGTGCTCAGCCTTGGGAGGAGTTTTAAGAAGAGTTGCTGCAGTTACGGGGTTATCTCTTGGGCTTTTACTGACTCAGGGATACCCCTAAATTTGATGTTGTTTCATCTGGCATGGTCCTCTAAGTCCGCCAGTTTTAGTTTAATGTGGTGTATGTCCTCTGCTTAGTGTTCATGTGCATCAAGTAATTCATTGTGTGCCTTGGAATACTCTTGCATGTTATCTTCTAGTGCATCTGCCCTTTCCTCTAGGGAACCTACACTATCATTCATCTGGGAAATAGAAATTTGCAGCTCCTTATGTAGGTCTTTCTGTAGTGTGAGCAGCATAGATTCTAAAATTGCTTCCAAGACAGGGTTGTCTGTGACAGGGATAGATGCCAGGAAGGTGGTGAGTTCAGAGTTGTGTATTGTGGCATTAGTGGCGGACCACAGCTGTTTTTTAGCTTGGGGTTCCTTGTAAGGGGAATTTGCAGGTGATGTAGCTAGTCTCTTGCCTCTGTCTAATTGCGTATCAGATGGGGTGGTGTCTGGTGGTGGTATAGTGTCCATGCCATCCCTGGGGTCCATTGTTGTTGTGTTACTTAGTTCCTGCGGTTGTGGAGCTGAACTCTGAGATGGTTCGGGTGTGCAGTTATGTTTGGTGCTCCCGGCACGGGTGCCGGCTTGACGTTTTTGCATGATCGCAGCTGTGGGGTAGTAATGAGTCAAACAGCATGGGGTGGTTGGTTTGTACCTCTTTTTGGACATGCCCTTGTGTGTCCTCTTTCTCCTGCTTCGCTAGGTGTGCGATTTCTGGGGAGACAGGTCGCTTCATGTTGCAGCGATCCGGGCTGTGGAGCAGGGTTCGGGGTTCAGGCAGTCATTTCAGTGTTTTGTCTATTTTATTTTTGTGGCCAGTGGTTCAGGAGATCTTGTGGGAGAGGTAATGCTGGTTCTTTATTTAGTTTTTCCACCTGTGTGATAATGTTGGTGGGAGTAGCAGGATGGGAGCAGTAGTATGGCCACAGCCTGGTATCTCTGCCCAGTCTATGCTCAGGGTGGTTAGCACCGCTCTGTCAGCATTTCTAGTGTCCAGGATCGGTGTAGGGCCTCAGTGGGCGGTCCCTGTTGGCTGTGTAGGAAAATCGAGGCCACGGCTTGGCGGCCGCTATTAAGCCTCGATCGCCGTTGTGTAATTGAAGCCGTGGCTCGGCGGCGCACACTAGGCCTCGTTGCTGTCAGGGCCCGTGGAGTGGTTTATTGGCCTGTGGGGTCCCGGGGAAGCTGTGGGAGACCTTCCCAAGGTCGTCCCAGACACAGATGGAGAGGTGGCAGGCTACTGTGTGCTGATTTGTGAGGCGGGCCAGTATCCCAGGCCTCTCAGATGGCGGTGGCCATCTGGGGAGCAGAGCTCCTTGGTGTCCACACGGGCGTTTTTTGATGCCGCGTTTTTGGGCATTTTTTGCAGCCCTCCATGTTATTCAATGGCCCTATAAAAACACAGACGTTTTTGAGCTGTAGAGGGCGTTGGCGTTAGTGAGCTGTAAATAGAACGTGGGACCAGCGCGTTCTGAGGCTGTAGCGTTTTTGCGTTTTTTACGCTAAACTGAAAAAACGCTCACTAATGCTCACTAACGCCGTTCCAGTGTTAACCGGCATTTTCAACGCCGGAATTTTTTTTAAAAAAATGTCATTGGTCAATTTATTACAGAAAAAGCAGGAAATTCCTGTAAAAAGCTACCCAAAGCTCCTTTGCACCCCTGTGGAATTGTGGGTCGTATAGAGGAAGGAGAAGAATAAGATGGCCACTGCTGTGTCCCAGGCCGACCTGATTAGTGCAGTGGAGGTTCACTCTGCCCTGCGGGATGTGAGCCACCCACACCATGGGGATCATGTGCTCAAGGTCAAGCTCGTCGATCACCCCTGGGTGGGAGGAGATGACCCCGCATGTCCAGGAGGAGACCACTAAGTACGTGTAATGCCTGTTCTGTATAGTTTTGTGTATAGTGTAATGCAAAACGCCTATGTATTCTTTTCTTTTCTTCTCTACCTTAGGGAAGAAGTTGCAAAAGCGATGGAAGTTGCTCCGGGACCGTGACATCAATGATAAAGAGGGAACGTCCACATCCGGAGCACCAGCGCCCACCAAAAACACATGTCTATGCGCAAAATCTGCTTTTCATGCCTCAAGCGATGCCGAACAGCAGCAGGGAGTGAGTTTAGTGAAATTATTCTTTTTTACTTTCAATATGTTTATTTGTTTTACTGAAAGCATACAGTTACATAAAGTTAAACAAATTCTTCAGTGGGTCCGTATGGACTCCAAGAAAACAAAGGTACATAGAAAAAGAACAGAATGTAAGCGTTATACATTTTGGCGATCATTTTTCAGGTAATGTAGATACGCCTTATTCTTTGAGTATCATAAGGTCCGATGCAAGATAAGAAAAAAACTACGCCTTACAGAATAAGGTCTCTAGAAGAGCTATATGGAGGCTACATATTGTGTGTTTCAGCCCTATTTGTAGGGAAAGCTTAATGGTAACACTTTCCTATCCAAGATGGAGATTTGAGGGGACACTCCGTCCAAGATCCAGTCCCCCCCCTATGGGAACATACTGTGGGTCAAGGAGCTCGGTGGAGTCTGCCCCGAAAAGGGAGGGGGAAAAAGAGAGAAAGGAAAGTCTGTTATCAAGTGAGAAACCCAAGTAAAGCCTTACTGACACTCTTCAATCATTCTAGACCATTATGTCTACTGATATTGTAACCAACTTTGAATTACATTGCTTTGCTAGCAAATGTAGAAAAATGAAGAGAGAAGAAAACAGAAAGAAAGAAAAGGGTGTAAGATCAAAGGAGTTGTAGAAAAGAGATAGAAAAAGGTTAATAAGATAGAGAGAAACGCGAGAAAGGGAAAACGCAAGACATAAAGGAATTAGCGAGAGAGGAAGGATATTCCAGTCTATAGTTTAAGATAAGCTTGATTGTATAGGGACTTCTGGGGGGTATGTTATGTGAGCTACCCTGGTAGAAGTGAGACATCTACATGCCCAGGGTTCCCAGGTTGCTTCGAATTTAGATACAGAATCACAGAGTTTTGCTACTATCTGTTCCTGGGCCATAATCCAGGATATTTTCCTTTTAGTGGCCTGTATCGAGACTGCTCGAGATTTCCATGCCCTTGCTATTGTGAGTTTGGCCCCTAAAAGCATATAAGAAATCAGAGTTTGTGTCCTTTTTGGGGCGTCCAGTTTAAAAGGGGATATAGTGGTTCTTGGGGAACTTTGGCTCCTGTGACTTTCTGTAGTATATGGTATATGGAAAAATTTGTTCCAAATATTTTGTATGCGGGGCATGACTACCAAACCTGGATCATTGTACCCGCATGGTTGCACCCCCTGAAGCAGAAAGGGGAGGCAGCAGGATATATCTTTGCTAATCTGGACATAGTACCATCTTGTAAAAATCTTCAGACCCGCCTCAATCAGGGCAATGTTCATAGTATTTTTGAAAGAGTGTTGAAAATAAAGATACCATTGTTCAGGGCTCAATTGTATATCCAAGTCTGTTTCCCATGCCTTTATATATTTTGGGGTATCTTTTTTATCTTCCAGGGAGGCATATATTATGAATATGCCCCGCCTTTGTTCCCTAAGGTCCGAACACCATCTTTCATACGGGGTTATAATGGGTGGATCAGGTTTATTTGGCCAAATTAAATTTAGGAAATAGCTTAATGTTATCGGGTCATTCTGGGTGAAAAATTGTCCAATCCTAAATAATCCCTTATTCAACCACCAGCAGAAGGCTAGGATGTTCCAACCTGGTGGGAAGTCCGGGTTATTAAATAAGTGCTTAAGTGGTTTTAGGGGCGAGATTAGAGCCTGTTGTTTATGTAGAGAATCACAGAGCTTCAGGGAGTGGGACAGGGTGGGAGCTAGGATCGTGGGCCTCTACCTAGACCGGCGCCATATAAGGTGATCAATAGTATGGAGTGGGATTGCTTGTCTCTCTATCTCTATCCAATCCGGTTTAGGACCTCTAGAATATATGGTTGAAAGTTGGGATAGTTGGGCGGCCTGATAATACCACCATATATTGGGGAGACCTAGGCCCCCTTGTTTTTTTAGGCGTATAAGATCATCCCTTGCGAATCGATGGCCTCCTTTCCCCCAGACAAAACTCACGATCTTGGACTGAATCCTAGCAATATCTTTTTTCTTGATAGGGATGGGGGAGGGCCCTGAACAAATATAAAAGTCATGGCATTAGGGTCATCTTTAGTAGTGGGTATAATCATACCCAAGAGGATGTAACTCCCTCCAAATATCTACCAAAGTATTAGAATGTAATAGTTTGGCCACTTTGGAACTCAGTCTGGATGGGTGTCGAGATATTTTAGGTAAGCCTTTAGATTTGTCAAGGGATTGGTCAAAGTGTAGATTTGAGTTTCCCCCCATCACTGTCATGCCTAAAAAGTGTGGTTTCAGAGTCTGTAGCATAGCATCAAAGAACTTTCCCTGACCTTTATTGGAGGCATAATAGGACACAAATGTGCTGAGAGTACTGTCCAAATATCCTGACACTAAAATGTAACGGCCATCCTGGTATGTTATTGTTCGATCATGTGCAAAGTTGACATGTTTGGCAAAGCAAATTGCCACTCCTTTCATTTCGGTATCCGTATTGACCAAATAAAATTGTGGGTAGCCCTTGGCGAGAAAGGATGGGTTATAGGAGGCTGGTAAGAGTATTACGTCAGCTTTTAGGTTATAATAGTGATGGAATAATTTCCTACGTTTCACAGGGGAATTTAGGGCCTGAACCTTGTGAGAGAAGATTTGGATTTTTGGAGTATTAACGGAGGTATCAGACATGGTATTGCATAGGAATGAGCTCTGAAAAATAGTATTCTCTTACCTGAGATATCCCGTATCTCTAGCAATCACCAATTCCAAAGGTAGCTTTGAACTTCGTCTTCGGGTACTGTCACTGTAGAATCCCCAGAAATCCTTAAATGATCTTAGAAGAAGGAGAAGAGGAAAGAAAGTGTAGGGATAGAGAAAGAGGGAGATATAAGACAAGAGCATTAGATAAACAATCTAGTATACAACCCACAACCCCAATAGGGGGGAAAGAGTCCTGCTACCTCCCCTTCTATATCCCAAATGGCTTGGGCCCCCAAAGATAAGGGGGACCCAATCTGACCTCGAGAGTAAAAGTGGGACCTCTTGATGGCAGATGTGGGTGCATTGACTCCACTCCGGCCATAGCACCATATCATATGAAACAAACAGATAACTTTTGAACAGAGTTCCAAAAACGGATTCTTAGTTAATTCTCGGTACATTAGAGAGACCTCACGAGTGCGAGCACGAGAGCCCCTGCGGTATATATGACAGGTAGCTCCCGAATCCCCACATCGAAAAGCCCAAGAAAACCCCCTATGTAATTTCCAGAAGGTATTGCCCATACCCTGCCCAGTGAGCAATAAACTGGGAGATTAAACGTGAAGATCCAGAAAAAGAAAAAAAGGGGGGGGGGGATATAATGATACCATTACAACAAATTATAGCTGTAGAAAAATGGCTGCTTAAAGGCACATATGAGCAATAATGAAGTTTCAGGGCAGACATTACTAAGCTGCATATATCCACTCCAAATTGCTTAGGTTATAAAAATGGCAAACTGTAGAACTTAAGTCACTGAATCTTTTTTTTTTTTTTTTTAAATCAGAAAAGTTTTTATTAGGCATGGAATCATAACACAACATTACATTTCGTATAAGGAGTTCCATTACAACATTCGTTTCTATTATGAAAGCTGTATCAAACAATTACATTTGCATCACGTGTAGCTCACAGTAACTTAGTCATGCCCATTAGTAAGCAATAGAAAGATAAAGGGGAAGGGTAGGAAGAGATAGGGGGTGGGGACAAGTTATAGTCTACCTCCGGGGTATCTCCCTGTTTTGGTTTTTCACCAGATGTATTTACTCAAATCCACGTGTTTAGGTAAGTGTGATACCTAGGTGTGTGTAGAAATATATGGCCAATACACATGTGTCTCCCAACCAGTTACCAGACTCCTGCTCGTTTTCTTCCTTTAGGGGGGTGCGAGCCCATGTAGTATACGGTTCTTTATTAGTTGATGGGGCGCTAATCCCGGGGTCTCCAACCACAATTGCCACATTTTGTAAATTTTTTTTGGGGCTTGGCGATGCAGGTATGTTAGTTTCTCTCTAATTAACAAATTATTTACTTGTTCTATCCACATTTGTTTGGTAGGAATTTTATCCGTAATCCAGAGACCAGTAATCTGTTTGCGAGCTATGTAAAGTAGTCTCAGTATAGCTAAACGCTCCTGTGGAGCAGCTTCCTCCTCGTCCAGAGATCCCAACAAACATGTCAAAGGGTCTCTGGGGAGAGGGTACTGGTATACCTGTGATATAGTCTCAATCACCTCTGACCAGTATCTAAACAGCTTAGGGCAATGCCACAACATATGGATCAGAGTTCCCTCCTCCCTCTGGCACTTGGGGCAGAGCGGTGAGGGTCTCCTACCCCACCTGTAGAGCTGTACCGGCGTCCTATAGCATCTATGAAGTAGATATAAATGAGACAGTTTTGGGGACGCCGAGACAGATACCAGCGGGGCATTTTCTAGGCAGACATCCCACGTATCATCAGCAATTGGCCCTAAGTCTCTCTCCCAGCCCTCCCTGCATGGGTGCCGGGCGGAACTGCGAGAGGACCCAAGTAAGATGGAGTATCCCCTCGAGATCATTCCTTTTCGAGACCTCTCCAAGAAAGCGTAGAATTTAGGAAAGTTCTTAATGTCTTACTTAAAGTCAACGACTTTTGAGTAAAGATATTCATAGAAGTTAATTCTGTACGTGAAGTCCACGTTCGCTCTAGTATACTCTACGGGGGTAGTCTTGTGGGTGAATACCCACCACAAAAGAACCTCTCCAGAGCTTTTCCTTACTAGAGCTCCCCTATGAGGTAGAATGAACCCAGGAGAGCGTCAAGGCGGGCCGTGGGTACGTCCCTCCCGACCCTCTCTCTGAATCCCGGTTAACGACTACTATGCACCCTACAGACGGATCTTTTACGGGGCGACCATAGACAGAGCCGCAGGGGTTTT
>BLSH010413349.1:1848762-1861702 GCA_018402905.1 Glandirana rugosa | reverse complement strand
CACGCCATGTCCTAGGAGCTAAACTGGGTTCATGTGATGCCATCCCAGAACGATAACCGCACCACTCCACCGTCATTTGAAGAAGATATTGTGCTTTGATTAACTTGAGAAATTCAGCAATGTTTCCCAAGCTCTGTTTAGTAATTTAATATCACCACAAACTTTGTAGAACCTGTTCCCTAATGACCCCCTCTATAGGATCAGGTGGGAATCAGATTGTGCAGCACAATTTACCGCTTGAGGACTGGGAGACAATGCTGGATAATTTGTGCAAATGCTCCAAATCTCTAATGGTTAGGGAATGAAGGTATTAACCAGGTGGTATTACACTCCTTCTAAGCTCCAAGCCATCTACCCTGAAACCTCCGGACTTTGTTTTCAGGGATGTCCATCTTTGGGCACTTTCAAACATACATTTTGGGAATCAGGGCATATCTCCTCAGTGTGGAATAAGATATCTTCTATAGCCTCTGCAATTTCAGGTACACCCTTGACCCTTACAATCTCGATGTGTCTTATCGGAGCCCCTATTTCTGGGGTACTCCGCAGGGAGGAGAGACTGATTCACATTATTTGTGTTTCCACTTTGTGGACTATTGCACTACACTGGAGGTCCCCAACGGTGCACCTATCCTCTGTGTTGGGGAGGATTGACAAAGTGATGTTAATGAAAAGGATCCTATATATCTTGCTAGATAAAATACATTTGTTTGACCGCAAATGGGATGCCTGGAAAACTCATAGACTTATACTGCTGTCTTCATCAATGACAACATCCTTAAGGAGCACCATAAACTGTAGAACTGATACTCTTAGAGATATCTCTTTGACCTTTTATACTGATATATATGTACAACTGCTAATTTTCGCTTTTTGAACAATTTTTGTGGATCTCTACCTCGGTATTGTTTTCAACTGTTATGTCACAAGATTCTGTCTCTGATCTTGTCATGAGATTATATATTTTTTTATGCCTTAGTAAAAGGTTTGTAAACAAAAAAACTTTGCAGCACCTATGCATCACTATTATTAATAGCAGAACTCTGGGATAAACTTTTTTCCATGTCCTTGTTGCCGATCTCCTACCTTCACCAACTTTGCCATGCATCTTCTTCTGAGCTCTGTAATTCCTCTGCAATAGCCTGCTGATCTTGAAGAAAAAACGTTATTGCCCTGTGGTTTCCTGTTTATAAGACCTCTGGCTGCTATTCCTCCTGTACTCCCAGACATCGGTCTTGGCACTTCCCAGTTGTAGTTTAATCCACCTGCCCTGCTCGCTGTAGTGGATGGAGGGGTCTCACAGCCCCCGGTCCCTGTCACCCATAGAGGTGAGGTCCTCATTCTCCTCCTGTGCTCCCTGTCAGCACCGTCCCCCATCCCCATATCACCCCCTCTCCCCCGCCGCCACCCACCTGTCATCTCTCAGTGTGGCATGTATTGTTAGGAGGCACCGGTCAGATGACAGAGTGGGGATCTTGAGCAGTGACACATCTTGTATATGAAACACGAACCACCGCAATGTCCCGCCTCCTAAACCGGCATTGGAACAGTGCACTGTCTATCACAAAGCCGGTCTAGAAGGCAGGCCGTTGCGGTGATTCCTATTTCATATACAAGATGTGTCACAGCTCGAGATCCCCGCTCTGTCATCTGGCCAGTGCCTCCTAACAATACATGTTGCACATATGGACACATATGAGACAGCACTGGTGGACACAGGTGAGACAGCACTGGTGGGCACAGATGAGACCATACTGGTGGGTACAGGTGAGAATGCACTGGTGGCCACAGGTGAGACAGCACCGGTGGGCACAGATGAGATAGCACTGGTGGGCACAGGTGAGACAGCACTGGTGGGCACAGGTGAGACAGCACTGGTGAGCACAGGTGAGGCAGCACTGGTGAGCACAGATAAGCTGTACTGATAAGCTGCCCTGATTAGGCTGCACTAAGGTGGCACTGTTTAGTCTGCACTGATGAGGCTTGACTGATAAACTGCAGTGATGGGCAGTGAGGTGGCACTGATGAGGCTGCACTTATGGGCACTGATAAGGCAGTACTTATATGCTGCACTGATGGGCACAGTTGAGACTGCACTGGTGGGCACAGATGAGACAGCATTGGTGGGCACAGGTGAGACCGCACTTGTGGGCACAGCTGAGACAGCACTGGTGGGCACAGCTGAAACAGCACTAGTGGGCACAGGTGAGACCACACAGGTGGGCACAGGTGAGGATGCACTGGTGGATACAGGTAAGACATCACTGGTGGGAATAGGTGAGACAGCGCTGGTGGGCACAGATAAGCTGTACTGATAAGCTGTCCTAATTAGGCTGCACTAAGGTGGCACTGATGAGTCTGCGCTGATGAGGCTGGACTGATAAACTACAGTGATGGGCACTGAGGTGGTACTGATGAGGCTGCACTTATGGGCAGTGATAAGGCAGCACTAATTTGGTGCACTGATGGGCACTGATAAACTGCACTGAGGTGGCACTGATAAGCTGCACTGACGGGGCTGCACTTATGTGCACTGATAAGTTGCACTGATGGACACTGATAAGGCAGCACTGATATGCTGCGCTGATGGGCACTGATAAGCTGCACTGATGGACACTGATAAGCTGCACTGATGGACACTGATAGGCTGCACTGATGGGTACTGATAAGCTGCACTGATAAGACTACACTGATATGCTGCACTGATATGTTGCACTGATGGGCTCTAATATGCTGGATTGATGAGGCTACACATATGGGCACTGGTAGACTGCACTGAACAGCAATGGGCACCACCCACAGCTTTACGGACACCATCCACTGCTTTATTGACACCATCCACTGCTTTACTGGCACCACCCACTGCCAAATATCTGTAGGAGGGGTTTCAACCATCCCTACAAAGTTTGCAGTAATTTTGTATGTCTTATTTTCAGTGTGATGTGTATTATATGTGACATTACATATCACAGAGACCGGTATTGTGGTAATATTGTGGTAATATTGAAGCTTATTGAGATTTCCATACGCTGCACTTTTTTGTTTTTTTCTCGTGCATTACTTGTGCCACATGCTGATGTCTTGGCTCTTTCTGTATTGCAGCTAGGGGTGTTCTCACATACACCATACCAGCACTGATTCCTGTTAGAAAGATCTCAAAGCTATAGCAGGAGGAGGAATATTTCTAATAGTAAATTACAGAAGAGTACAGTGTGTATAATAAATAATTATGAGCCGGTGTCTACAGTTCAGTAAGGATTACATAAAGCATGTGAGGGCAATATGTTTATCTCCTTGTGGCTGGAGGGGGAGAGCGCAGACATGCTTTATGTTACTGAGTAGCATGGCTGCCTGCAGAATGAGCGGGTGTGATTTATGTTGAGGTTGGCTTGTTTCTATTTACATGTGAAGGCCTAGTGTACCCTCCCACATTCATTGCACTGCCAACACTAGTCATTCCAGTACCAGCTGCAAAGAAGTAGTGAAGTAAAGGAGCAATTAAAATGCAAGTATCCGGGGGCTGGGTGTGGGGAGGTACCTTTACATAGTCATTGTCTATTTGCCCCGCATTACCATGTCGACAGTGGGGTTGATTTACTAAAACCAGAGTGCAAAATCTGATGCAGCTGTGCATAGTAACCAATCAGCTTCCAGCACTCCAACTAGTTCAATTAATCTTTGACAACAACCCCTGGAAACTGACTGGTTTGTATGCAGATCTGCACCAACTTTTGCACTTTCCAGTTTTTATGTCTCTTTAGCATAACGTTATAATAGTTCTCTTTTAAATGTGTGATACCGCACTGCAATATTTTAACTGGCAATTGACAATCATGCTACACTGTACCTAAACAAAAGGTATGTCCCATTTTCCCATACATAGAGTTTTCTTTTGGTGGTATTTGATAACCACTGCATTTTGACATTGAAGACAATTATGAAAAAAAAAACAATATTTTCTCCTTTCTGCCTTAAAACATCCAATAAAAATTCTAAAAAAAAATTCTTGATAAATTTATGCCAAAATGTATTCTGCTACATGTTTGTGGTAAAAAAAATCCCATTAAGTGTATATTAATTGGTTTGCGCAAAAGTTATAGTGTCTACAAACTATGGGATATACTGTATATACTGGAATTTGTGTTTATTTTTTATTTTTTACTAGTAATTAGACATGGGCATGATGAAAAAATTAGTTTTGTTTCGTTTCACTTCCATTCATTAATCTAGTTATTTAGTTTAGTTACATTCAGTTGATTCATTCAATTCGTATTAGGAATTCATATTCAGAAATGTTTTGAATTTTTCTCGAATTTCCAAATTTTTTTTGTTTCAAAACGTTCAAATCGATAAATTTTCGAATTGGTCAAAACAAAAATATTATATTTTTTCGATTCAAATGCAGCAAAGTGAACAAGCAAAAGAAAATCTTCATCAAATGATTACAATGACCCTTTGGCTTAACAAAAACAGCATTATTTCGAAATGGTACTCTAATAACACACAAAGCCTTTGGTTTCAGAAGTCTGTTTACAGTTCAAATTCGAATGGAATGCAATGTAAAATTCAATTTGAATTTCAATTATTCGGAACATTCGATGAACTTTGTTTATACTGAATTTCGTATATCCGAATCTCAGAATAATGAAAAATTTGTTTGAATATTAACTCAGAATGTAATGAACTCCACATGTCTACTAGTAATGGCGGCAGCAACTTATAGTTGGACTAAGCTATTGCGATGGACATTCAGACACTAACTGACACTTTTGTCACTTTTTGGGAACCAGTGACACTAATACAGTGATCAGTGTTAAAAATTTGCACTGTCACTGTACTAATGATACTGGCTGGGAAGGGTTTAAACATCAAGAGCAATCAAAGTGCTAAATATGTGCCCAGACAGTTTTTATGTGTACTGTATGTTGTGCTTTTACTAGGGGAAGTAATACATTTTATTCCCTGCTTTGCAGGGAAAGAAAATCTTTACTTTCCCGCTGACAGGACAGGGATCTGCCTTGTTTACATAGGCAGGGCTCTATCCTGTGTGAATTCATGATGATCGTCGGGTGCTGGCAGTAATCCATTGGCTGGCACCTGGTAATCTGTGTCTAATCAGAGCATGGTTGGGATGCCGGTGGTGCACCCCCTGCCAAGTAGAGTCAGATCACAGACTAGGTACATAATCTGGTACAGCCAAGCTGCTTTGCAGCTGTATATAGTCGGCAAGCTGTTAAAAAAATATATAAAGCTATGTTTTTGCCCACTTTTCCTTTTATCACATTTTATTCTCTTTCTTTCCATCACTATTTTCTCTTCCACCTCTTTTACAACACTAGCATAGAAGAGTGGAACTATTCACTTCAGTATTAATGTTACAGATAAATTGCATCCTGCAAGAACTGATCTAAACCAAATTCAGCTGTTTCATTCAGATAATACTTCAATCACAAATACCCCATCAGAGATGAGTACCCAATGTTTATTTCTGTATCACCAACATATGGTGTATATATATCTATATATATACAGTATACACATATTTTTTTCTAACATAAAAGTTGATTTTAGACTTGGAGTGAATTGAACTTCAGAACTAAAATATTTTAGTCTCTTTTTCGAGACGTATTCATGCTGGGCCACAGCAGAACTTAAATGTACATTTCTATTTTGGACATGTTTATTCAGCAAGAACTTTGTAATTACTAAAAATAATACCTTGTTAACTTGTTAATAAATTTCCTGGACCTTCTTATGTCAGCCTACCATGGGTCAGCTCTGCCCTCTCTGACTCCTCCAGGACCACCTTTTTCTTAGCTTTATGAGCTTCTTGATTCAAGGAAGTGGTTAGGGACAATGCAGCGGATGCATGTCAGATGAAGTCCTACATTAAAGTCGCAGTCAAGGGGTTAAGAAGCATTTAAAAGAGATCCGCTCGCCCTGCAATATCATCAGCATCCGAAGATTCAGAGCCGGAGGTGTCAGTTCCTTTCAATTCAGATATTAATAGAGACTCTGATTCCTCTGAAATCAAAACTGAGTCAAAATTGCATGCATTAGATTTTTCAGTGGTCCCCCCCTTGGTAGAAGCAGTAAAAGAAGTGATGAAGTGGCAAGAAGAGGCATCTCATCCGAGGAAGCAGTGTAAATATTACAAAGATTTAAAGAAATCTATGCTTTCCCTTCCTCTCTTTTTGGAGATTCAGGAGGTGATTGAAGATGAATGGGCAAGGCCTGCAAAGAAGCTAAATGTCCACATTAGAGTCTCAAAGCTTTATCCTTTCAGCGCTAAGGATGCGGAATTATGGGACACTACTCCTGAGGTGGATGCTTCATTGCACAGGCTGGCCCACCATATTACGCTTCCACTGCAAGATTCCTATTCTTTTAAAGACCCCATGGATCACAGAATTGACACAGATCTAAAGAGATTGTATACTGTGGAGTGGCAGCATGTAGGCCAGTGGTGGCACTCACTTCTGTGGCAACAGCCCTCAGAGTGTGGGTAGCAGAATTGCAGGATGAGTTTTCAGGGGAAAGGCTTGGAAGTGCAAATTCTTCTCCCTTGCAGTCAATTAAGATGGTGGTAGAATTTCTGGTGGAAGCAGCTGTGGACCAAGTCAGGGTGACAGCAAAGATGATGGCTCATTCCATGGCGGCCCATACGGTTTTGTGGTTGAAACATTGGTCGGCAGACAATGCATGTAAACACAGCCCGTGTTCAGTCCCATTCTTTGGGAAGTTGCTCTTTGGCAAGGCTTTGGAATCAGCAATCCAGCGGGTCTCTGGTGGCAAGTCAGGACTTATCCCGCAGGAGAGAAGAAGACAACAACAGCCCTTTCACTTTGCTAAGAGGGCCAAGGAAGGTTTCAGAGAGGCTAGTCCCTACAGGCCTGGTAGACCATTCTTCAGGCAATAGAAGGGAGCTGGTTCGACCTTTCTGAAGTCTTCCAAACCCAGGCTCAACCAAGCTCCTAAGGGCTCAAAATGGGTGAGTGTTTCATAGGTGAGAGACAAACCCTTTTGAAGGTGTCTCCACCCAATCCCCTCAAGTAGGAGCAAGGCTAGCTAGTTTCAAAGGGGTTTGAGAAGATGAAATACAGGATGCTTGGATTTTGACCATCATTCGAAATGTATATCGTCTCGAGTTCGGAACAAGACCCCCTCAGACCTGTTTTGTGGAAACTCAGCTTCCAGTGCGTTCAGAAAAGAGGCAATGTTTGTTAGTGTATATAAAGGAGTTGTTGACAGCAAAAGCCATTCTTCCGGTTCCAAGACAAGAATGGGGTCAAGGGATTTTTTCCCCTTTAATTTTAGTGGCAAATGCTTCAGGGGGTTTCAGACCAGTCGTGGGCCTAATTTTCTGAATTCCTATATGAAGATTCCGCCATTCAAGATGGAGTCATTGGAGGCAATTATTTCAGTGGTGAAGGAAGGGAACTGGATGGCTTCCATCAATCTGGCAGATGCTTATCTACATGTTCCCAGAGATTCATTTCCAGTTTCAGTTTCTCCCGTTCGGCCTCTGCACTGCTCCCAGAACATTTTCAAAAGTGCTGTAGGCAACTGGACAACATGCCACTTCTGGGCCCTTCAGGAGATCTCCTTTGAGAACATGTGGCTCTCACCTATGAAACACTCACCCATTTTGGGTAGTTGATCAATTATCGGAAGAGCCAGATGCATCTGACTCAAGTATTGGAATATATCAGAGCACAATTCAACACAGTGCGGGGTCGTGTCTTTCTTCCCTGGAGGAAAAATCATTAGGTTCAGACTCAGACAAAGGAAGTAACGGCCAGATCCTTTCTCATGTCAAAGGAACGCATGCAGTATCTTGGGGTTCTGTCCCCTATGATCCCTGTGGTTCCATGGACCAGGTGGTGATGAAGAAGGAGATTTCAATGCAATTTCCTTCTCCAATGGGATTGCCACTCTTTGATCCAGAAGATCTACATGCCAGTCCCTATAATTCATTCTCTGGCTTTGTGGATGGTCTCTCGCAATCTTTCCTGGGGAGTGCTGCTGGAGTCCCCAGAATCAGTAGTGGTGATGACAGATGCCAGTCTTCTAGGCTGGGGGGGCACACTGCTTAGGGCAGCAGGTTCAAGGCTGTTGGAGGCCTCACGTGGCGCAAAGTTCAAATTTCTTGGAATTGGAAGCCGTTTGGCATGCTCTGCTAGCATTCCAAACTGTGTTACAAGGGTGGGGCTGTCAAAGCCCCCTCGGACAGCAGAACCACTGTCGCTTACGTGTCTCATCAGGGGTGGCACCATAAGTTGGTCCCTTCTTCAAGTGGCAAGCCAAATCTTCCTGTGGGCAGAGAGGAATCTCAACTCTCTTATGGCGACCTATGTCCCAGGGCCCAAGAATGTTCTAGCGGATCATTTAAGTCAAAGATTTTTAGATCACAACCAAAGGGGCCTCAATCCCAAATACTTACGCAAGATCTTCAAAGTCTGAGGGAAGCCTGCAATAGATCTCATGACATCAGAGAACAATTTACAACTCCCTTGCTTCTTCTCCCAGACCTGGCATCCACAGGTGTACAGTCAGGATGCTCTGTCAAAGCCATGGAGTTTCCCTCTGGTGTATATGTTCCTTCTGCTCCCATTGGTTCTCAAGGTCCTATTAAAGATTAATCAAAAGAGGGTCATGGCAATAGTGATTCTGCCTTTCTGGCCCAGAAGGCCATGGTTTCCGCTGGTTTGGAGAATGAAGATACGTCAACCAATTCCACTACCTCCTTGTGGGGATCTCCTGCTGCAGAATGGGATGTGTCACCCGAACCCCGGGAGATTGAAATTAATGGTGTGGAGATTGAGAGGAGATCTTTGAGCAGGTTAGAGCTCTCAGAGTGAGAATTGGATATCTTATTACAGGTTTGTAAGTAGTTCATGAATTCAACCTATCACTGAGTTTTTTCAATGTGCCTCTGCGGAAAGAGGTTGGGAGCCTGGGTCTCCTTCAGCCTTGAATATTTTAGAGTTCCTGAAGTATGGTCTTGATAGTGGTTTAGCCTACAATCACTTGAAAGTCCAGGCCTCCGCCCTGTCATCTATGTTGAATAAGAGATGGGCTTTGGATCCTTTAGTGATCAGCTTTTTTGAAGGCAGCCATAAAGATTTGGCCTCCACTGAAATCCTTTTTTCCTAAATGGGACTTGACATTGGTCCTAAACGCTTTACTGGCTCCTCCGTTTGATGCAGCTTCCTCCTGTTCGTTATTCCATTTAACATTAAAGATGTTTTTTTTTTTACCTCTGCCAGAGGAGTCTCGGAGTTGTGTGCTTTCTCATCTAGAGAACCATATTGTTTGATTCTTCCAGACAAAATTGTTCTCAGACCAGTATCTACCTTTCTAACTTTTCACATGAATTGCGAGTCACTCCTCCCAGCTTTCTCGGTAGATGCATTGGAAGATGAATAGAGAAAGCTAGACTTAGTCTGCTCTGTATCAACCTACCTGGAGAGGACTAGGATGTTTTGTAAACAAGACCAACTTTTTGTCTTTCCTATGGGTCCAAAAAAGGGCATGACTGCACCATCTAGAATTGTGTCTTCTTGGATTGTCAAGACCATACAAGTTGCATACAAATCACTGGGCCTTCCTCCTCCTTTGAAGTCAAAGCACATTCTACTGGGAGTGTGGCAGCATGCTGGGCAGCTTATGCAAGAGTTTCTACTGAAGTAGTGTGCAAAGCAGCAAGCTGGAGTGCAACCAACACCTTTATCCGGCATTACAGGCTGAATGTGACTCTTCCACCTGGAGAGACATTTGGTTGTACTGTTATTACTGTGGCTGTCCGTCATTAAATATATTGAGCAGCATTACATTCTGAGTTTGACATTTTTTGCGATTTTCCCCCTTCAGAGTATTGCTTGGTATGTCCCATATTAGGCTGACATGGGGAGGTCCAGGAATACAGAAAATTGTTATCCATACTTATTGTCTTGCCTGGATCCTCCCCATGTCAGCCAGGGATTTCCACCCTATTGTCTGTCACAAGGTAGGGTATTTTGAACACTGGCTTAAGCAGACAGCTGCCCTTTATAGGCTAAGAAAAATGTGGTCCTGGAGGGGTCAGAGAGGGTGGAGCTGACCCATGGTAGGGTAACATGGTGAGGATCCAGGAAAGGAAAGTTACGGTAAATTGGATAAAAATTTTCCGTAATATTTACATTTTTTTTTCTTTTTTCCAGCATAAAAGTTGATTTCAGACTTGTTGGAGTGAATTGAACGTCAGAACTAAAATACTTTAGTATCTTTTTCTAGACTTATTCATGCTGGGCCACAGCAGAACTTTACATTTCTGTTTTGGACCAGTTTATTCAGCAATAACTTTGTCATTACTAAAAATAACAAGGTAATACGTATATATATAAGGATAAACAAGGCTCTATGTTCATGATATTGTCTTAGACAATAAAAGGCAACAAAACTAAACAAAACACACATTTTCTTTTTTTCTTGAGCAGTGTTAGTTTAAAAATAAATTGTGTTACTGCAAATAAAATGTGTGCATTTTATTCTGTAATTTATCCTGTTCTGGTACAAAGCATTACAAAGTTATTAATAGAGCTTTCTTTTGGTGGTATATATATTTTTTTTAACAATAGATTTCTATTGTAAGAAAATATTACTTTGACAAAATACTCAACAAAACTTGTTAAAGATATACAGATAAGTATTGCACACTTAACAGTCCATAACAATTGGAATACAAACTTTGCAAGACATATGTTTGATTGCGTCATTAATGATTTCCCTTCCAGGCTTGCTAAGGCCCTTGGTCTAGAGGTTACTTATAAGGTTTTGCCTGACACCCCTATTGGGAACACACTGTAATAAGGCCCACACCCCAGGTAGTGTCCCTGAGCTGCTATCTTAGAAGAGTGTAAGAATATCAGAACTTGCGGGGTCTTTTCATTCTTGTTTGGTCAGCTGATTTGTTATAATGGCTTCTTACTTAAAAGATAAAAATAAAAATAATATTTTAATAATATGGGGTGTCATATGTGTTTCTGTGTCAAGGTTTCTATGGAATGCCAGAGGCTTTAGCAGAGAACAGCCAAATATTCCAGTGTTTATGAAAGGCTTGTGCTTATTCCTCTTTATAGGCTAGAAATCTCTCCATCGTACACTGTGCATTTAATTTGGAGATAAGTTCTTCAATGCTTGGAGCTCATTTTTTTCCCATTTTGCTGCTATGGAGATCCTAGCCGCATATAATATATGTGTCACCACTTTTCTAGTGAAAAAGGGAAAGGATTCTATACGTAGGTTCAGTAGAGCAAGTTCTGGAGTAAGGTCGCATCTATTACCTATACGTTCTACAATGAGTGATAGCACACTCTGCCAGAAGTTTTGTAGCTCCTTACAGGACCATGTATGTGTAGGAAGTTGCCTGTGGACTGGCAGTCTCTCCAACACATAGGGGATATTTTTGCGTCCATACTGTGGAGCCTCATTGGAGTCATATGCCATCTGTGAAGAATTTTTTGGGAACTATCCCAGTGGTCTATGCACACTGATGATTTCCTATTATATTTTATTGCTGTAAGCCATTGTGGTTAACTGAAGGATTTTTGCAGCTCTAGTTCCCATTTAAGCATGGTGGGTAGTTTTCGACCCACAGGGTGGGAGTTACAGTATTCATAGCACAGTGATATGCCTCTAGTGTTGGGTGCACTTTTATTGATTAGGTAATTCAATATTGGAAGAGGAACCGTTAAGGGTGGGATTGGGTGTTTCTCCTCATAGTGTTTAATTTGTAGGATCATGAGGGCGTCAAGTGTGGATGGGTTATGAACTTCTTTTATGGAGGAGTGTATACCTTTCTGCTTCCAGTGGTGAGTCAAGAAGTTTTGAATCAAATACTCCTAGGTTGTGAGTGGTATTTTCAATTTATATGTTTATTCATCTTGAAATTTCTTTCTATGAAAGGAAGACCAAGCTGTTATAGTGGCCTGAATAGTCGGGTATGATGGGGTTATAGGATTGTGGTGAATGTTAAAGGCTAGAAGTAATGCTGTAATATTATGACCTGGGGTGAATTCTTGTTCCAAGTTGGACCAGAATTTGTCTTCCTGAGATGAAAACCAGTATTTAACCAGTTCCCTACCGACGCATAGTAAAATGATGTCGGCAGGGACTGCTTCTCGATCGGGGAGGACGTCATATGACGTCCTCCTCTTCTCACCGCTACTGCGGGCCCCCAGGGGCCCGCAGAGCGGCGATCTCGGATCATTCCTGTGCCGGGGGGTTGTGTCTCCCCCCGATCGTGGTAAAGAGCCAATACATTTGGCTCTTTACCACGTGACCGGCTGTGTCCAATCACAGCTGGTCACTTTGTTGCTTCACATGGCCGCGGCTTGTGCGCGTCCCCTGGGATGCGCAGCGCGGCGATCGGGGACGAGGCTTGTCCCTTGGACACAGCCCGTTCCCGATCAGGGTAAATGAGCCAATGAAATGGCTCTTTACCACATGACCGGCTGTGTATACACAATGAGTGATAAGACGAGAGAAGAGGAGTGTGACCTAGCCACACACTCCTCTTCTCGGTCCATTGTCGCGCAATGGACGCTTGACAAATGTAAATACTGGCCGACACTAACCTGTGTCGGCCAGTACACCATTTCTCGGTAAAGTAACCGAGTAAATGGGACTAGCCCTTGCCCGACACAGGTTCCCTGTTCGGAGCAGGGGCTAGCGGCGCGACGCGTAGGGTCCCCTGCGCGTGTTCGGCGCCGGTACACTTCGTTGTTTCACTGGTCGACACTAACCTGTGTCGGCCAGTGCACCATTTCTCGGTTTACATAACCGAGAAATGGTGCTAGCCCCCCTCTGTGTTGGGGGGCCGTGTCCTTACTAGGCTCTAGCGGCGAGACGCCCGGGGACCCCCGGGCGTCATCGCCACTCTTCTCCTCCTGCAGTATAC